>JAPTHA010000003.1:8933988-8951479 GCA_029814585.1 Gymnapogon annona
TAGATAGATAGATAGATAGATAGATAGATAGATAGATAGATAGATAGATAGATAGATAGATAGATAGATAGAACATTTAGTGGAATTATGTGGAAAAAACAATGTAGAAAACATATTCAACATGTAGAAAACTAATGATGAATATTAACTGTACTCATTTTCAGGGGTGGTTATATGGTGATTTTTCTCACTGTACTTATGATATATTCAGAGTAGACCTTTTTTTATCCTAAATAAAAATAAAACACTAAGGGAAATATATCCCAGGTTGACTAAACACAAATGTTTTGTTTGTTTTTTTTTTCTAATGTGATGTATGTTTCTATTTAGAGAAAATGTGTGATTTACACTTTTTCATATTAAAAAATATCTCCCTCTGTCCTTTGCCAGTTAACCTTGAAACACATGTTTGGAAATCACTGGGTATTTCACAAGTGTTTGTTTTAATGTCAGTAACAACTTCTTCTAACCTGAATGACCCCTTGAGACTTTCATTTCTGAAAACAAGAGGAAAATGAACTTGGAAAAACAACTGCAACTTTGAAGGTTTTTCTAATCATATAATTGTAATAACTGTGCTTGAGATTTATACTTTAAAATTTACATCACATACAGAGCTATTAATGCAGCTGGGAGCAGGTGACATATTTTTAGATGCACGTGCTTAAAGTGCCCGGTCGCCACATTAATCATTGAAAGTACTGGGTTTCCATTTCTTGGCTTCAACTCTGCTATCTCCTATGTTTGCACATGTGTGTATATGGTATATCTCACAGTCTTGACAAGTATGTCAACACAAATCCCACCATGTGCATGTGGGTCTTCTTCAGCCTGTCTGGTGATGTGTTATCCTTATGTCTCTTTAGGTGCTTGTTGTCACTGCTGAATTGTGTTACAGCTCAGTGGAGCCCACCTGGAGCCACAGCAGCTCCGGCTGTGTCAGCAATTTGTCTCTGACTTTAACAGAATCCCAGCGAAGGGGATAAGGCCGAGACAGCATTTTATTGCGTCCCTTATCATGTCAGAAGTAATGGTTTGGAGATCAAGGTGTCAAATCACATCCTAGTTGCTGATTACCTGTAAATTCAGACTAAGCTGGATATGAGACAAAAGCTGATATGCGTTTATACCTTCATGGAAAACGTGACTATTTTTCTGATGTTTGATGGTGATTTCTATATGCAATACATCTCCCGTAATTATGCATTTGTGTGCTGTAACATCAATTCAACTATGAAGGGTCCAAATATTCTCAAATGTAAAAAAAACAAAACAAAAAAACACTTTTGTTTTAGTCCTTTGATTGGGCAAGAGGCTATTTTTGGTAATTTTAGCATTCATTTCAAAACAGCGACAATGACATTAACAGTTCTGTGAGGACAGCGAGTCATCAATCTCAGGTCCAATGCGGTCTACAGGGTCTGTAAGGTCCAATGTGGTCTACAGGTTCTACAACGTCCAATGTGGTCTACAGGTCTGTAAGGTCCAATGTGGTCTACAGGTCTGTAAGGTCCAATGTGTTCCACAGGTCTGTAAGGTCCAATGTGGTCTACAGGTTCTACAAGCTCCAATGTGGTCTACAGGTCTGTAAGGTCCAATGTGTTCCACAGGTCTGTAAGGTCCAATGTGGTCTACATGGTCTGTAATGTACAATGTGGTCTACAGGGTCTGTGAGGTCCAATGTGGTCTACAGGTTCTACAAGCTCCAATGTGGTCTACAGGTCTGTAAGGTCCAATGTGGTCTACAGGTCTGTAAGGTCCAATGTGGTCTACAGGTCTGTAAGGTCCAATGTGGTCTACATGGTCTGTAATGTCCAATGTGGTTTACTGAGACAGTAAGGTCCAATGTGGTCTACAAGGTCTACAGTACCATGAAGTAATGGTACTAATGTAAGTACTGATGTTCAAAAAATGTGGATGTTGACAGGTGTCTGGATCAGCACTTACATTGGTCGAGTGTTCTAAAACAGTGGGCCGCACAGAAAGAATAAATAACTTATATTATTTTGGTTGATTTATTATCTGATTCTGCACAAAGATTAATTTTGGAAAATAACCGGATTCTCCTCGTTACATCAGTTGTGACTGAACGTTCACTCGTGAATGTGTTCATATTTGGGTCCAACGTGAACTGAACGTACCATAGCCTATTTTTGTGTGACGAACGTAATGTGAACGCGTTCATTCTGGTGTTTGTGAACGGTGCTCTCACAGTTTAACATCGTTCAACAGGTGCCAGATTATTATAGAGCCTTCCAGCAGAAAACCTAGCTGAACACGCTAGGTGCAGCTAGCGTGTTCAGCTAGCTGAACAGATTGGGTGTTTTTTCCATTTTTTCAGCGGAAAAAACACCCAATCTGGCAACCCCAGTCACTGCAGAGTCGCACCGCCACATGCGCCGCACATTATGAAGCACGGAGGATTAACCAGCATCAGCACGTAACCTCAGACTCTTAGTACTGAAAACAGTTTTCGGGTATGATATTGGATACGAAGATGAAGTTTGACGCATAGTTTCACTGTTAAAACTGATAAAGTCATCGTGGTTACTCTGTTATATACTCGTTATGATGTTAGCACGATGTCACGAGGACACTGCTAATAAAGTTGCATACAAGTACACAGTGAATTCACGTTTATTATTATATTTAGAAAATACGGCCGTATCAAATTGTTTTGCTGTTTTTTTATTTGCCACACCTGAAAGGCCGGTCCGTGAAAATATTGTCTGACATTAAACCGGTCAGCGGTACAAAAAAGGTTGGCGACTGCTGTTCTAAAATATGTGTTCCTTTCATCTTACATATATTTTTCTTGTCTTTTTTTTTCCATTCACTTCTTAGATTTTTTATTTCATTTGTCACTTATGGATACAGAACCAAATATGGCAACTTCATTAAGCTTGATTTTCAATGTAACAACAAAAGATTTTGAAAAAAAGAAAAAAAATCACAATCCTTGTTATTTTGTCCAATAACACTAAGATTTAAATTTGGTTTTTCAGAGTTTTTCCACTACTGACCTATAAAGGGTTAAGTGATGAAAATGGGATGAGTAAATTTTACTCAGGTAAATTCCTCTAGTCACATTTCTGGTGATAAAATGAGGAAAAAAAAACATCAATATTTAAGCATGCACCCCTGATAAGCACAGAAAACACAATCAGTTCTTTAGACTTAATATTCCGAAACTGAAGAAGTGTTGCAAATGGTCTCTCTTGTAATAAACAAAAGTAATCATGTTCTTCTACTGGGGTTTTATGCAAACAATTGTTTCTATGTATTGCTGATAAAATCTAGGTCAGGATTAGCTGGAATGTCTTAATATGAATTTGGATATATTTTATTGAAATAAAGATTGCTTTTCGATGCAAAACATCAAGTCTGGCAGTATTTTTTTTTTTTCCTTTTTTGACAAATACAATTAATTTCCCACTAAAGTCACTTTTCTTACTTTCATGTAGTTGTTTTGTTGTTTTTGTTTTGTCTTTGTTTTGGCAAAACCTCAATGCATGCATGAATGTCTGGTGGTGTGTTTTCTTTAAGTACCTGTGTGTGCTCCAGAGAGCGAGCTCAGAACCCGGGAGTGCTGTGTTGCTCCGTCATAAACCTCCACAATGTCATTTAAAGCTGTTTGGAAAAAGGCAAACTGGCTGAAGACCACTATAAGAAAAAAAAAATAAACAGAGAAAGAACATTTCACATCAGTGGGATGCAAACTTGGTTCAATTTAATGACAGTGTTGGGGTTGAACTGAAAATTCAACAATTTAAAATGAACCAAATTCTGCGAAAATCCTGCAGTCAAAACAATATTATCAACAACAATTTTAATCCAATTGTCAATAATATAACGGCACAGATAATATGGCTGCATATAAGACACTGTGGATATAAGAGGGGGTGCGCCACAATCCCTTCTTGGCTTGATGACTTGTCACTAGATGAAAGGCTCCTGTAACAGCAGGACAATCTTTACTACAGTCTGTGACTAAAGCTCCACTTTGGGGCTTTCATCTTTTCAGCCCATATTTTGACCATTACTCTACCTGAATTTATAGACCCTTAACAAATCCAATCTATGTCTATTTTACTTGTGGTTAATATTGTGTTTAACAAGGAAAGAGAATGCATGTGGGGCATCATGGATACAGCACCGGTGACCTCCATTACATGTAAAAGCAGGGAGTTCAGCACTTGCTCGACTGTGACTCACCGTATTCTCCGACTCATCTTTCCTCTCTACCTACGGTCTCTATGCTCTCATCTCCAGCCATGATACTGAAAGAGTACCTGGTACAGCGCTACCATTCTGTCTTGTGCTATGAGAAAAATACCTTTCAATAGGACTGGTGCATCAGCCTAATGAGAAGTGGCAAGAATGGAGGCAAGAGCGTTCATGACTCTGTGCGACAAAGTGTGTTGCCTTGGGCCTCGCTGTCATTTTCCAGGAAAATGCAAATGTGGGCTTTAATTATTTCACTTTCCTCCCTCTTGCATGACTTTGCTCAATGAAATATGCTGCTGAGCAGGGTCAGTGAAGGATGGCTGGCCTGGTCATTTTTCTTTTTTTTTTTTTGGAATGGCGCCGGACCTCCGAACAGGCAACGTCATGACCGAGGCATTGAGAAAGACATGGAGGTGAAGAAGCCTAAAGCCAAATACACAGTAGCCAGTGCTGTCCAGAGTCATTTAACGGTGAGAGGACGTGAGCTTTTTGATTTAGAGAGGTGCAATGTTGAACTCATTAAGGAGCCAGAGGAAACAGAAAGAACTCAAATGACAGTAGGAGACAAACAGTGTGCAGGTTTTGGAAACATCTTTGTGCCTCCATCTGCATGTTAGAACAGTATCACATTTACCATGTTGTATTTGTGCCCAGGAGGGAAAAAGACTGTTTCCACACTATCACATCACATATTAGGGAAAAAAAAAAGATGTGACCTTTAAGACGGAAATGCCAAAAAGTGCTGAAAATCCAAGAACCCTGGATCATCCAGACACCAATTATTTTCATGTGTGTCTTAGAGAGAAGTAATGAATACAAGGTGTGTAAGATGGTGAATAAATTGTCAGCCAACATAACGGGATGGTTTGCGTGTGACAGTGAGATGGATGAACTCTGCAGACATTTGTAGAAAAAAAAAAAAAACACGGGGAAAGAATGCAGTGGATGACTGACTAAAATATTTTAATTGCAGGCCAAGAAACCTGAGTGTGTGGGAGTTTGAAGTTTTTCACAAACTTGTTGTCTCCCACCTGCCTGTCATTAAGAATATCCACAAGTGGAAGTGGATTTGGTTGTGGTTTTCATTGTTTTTTTAGAGTCTAAGACTGTGTGTAAGGTAGTCATGCTCCTTCAGTACTACAGTTGGAAAACAGTGTGTTGGTGCATCGGACATGCAATTGCTTTCAACATTGCAATGTGTGCATGCACAGCAATAAAACCTCTGTGCAGTAAAACATTATGTAGAGCTATTCAAGACTTACTTGATTAAAAAAATAATAATAATAATTTAACTTTAAATTTTTATATTGTTTTTTCCAAAGCTAAAGTAACTGAGAAGTGACTTAATTCACTTTCTTCCGATCTGCGCTGAGAGTCAAATATGCAGGACCTGAAATCACTCCTTCCCTCTGCAGCTTTCTCTTCTCTGTCCAAATCAAAAGACAGATTGTATAGAAAAAAAGCCGACACTTTTCCAAGTTCTTGTGTCGAGAAACAGAGTAAGCCAGGGGTGTGGTCGAGTCTGTCTGAATCTTACCAGTAATCAAATATTGCATCTGGCAGTTCTGTGTTAAAAGACACTCCCTGTCTGTAAAACATCAATATTAGTCTGTATATGATGCAGCATTTTCCATAAGATACTCATATCGTCACTGACACAAAGCATATTTAAATGAGTCGATTGCAGAGTTAAGCATGTTTGTGTTATTTGTACAGTACATTTTGTAATGCTTAAAATCTGAATCTATTTGTGTGTGTGTTTCATACTGCATGTTGATGTAGTACGTCAAATTGAAATGGGCAGATGATACTGATGAAGTTGTGTGAAAAATACTAGTGGAGATAAAGTGAACAGAGAGAAGAATGTGTTACACACCACCCCCGTTTTTCATCATGGGGCCTAAGAAAGAAAATAAGGATGCTAGTGGTGAGACAAACGCCTGCAATAAGATGTCAATGCAAGTGACGATCATAGATCATAGAAGGAGATCATAGAAAAATATTCTTGTGGTGTTTGAGTGACCAATGTGGCTAAGAAGTACGGTAGGACTTTATCCACCATCTGCAGGATACTCAAAGCTGCTTATATGCACGTATGGGTGTGTAGGTATGGGAGTTTTCTTGGGTCTTGGAACGGATTTTAAATGTATTCTTACGGGAAAACCAGTCCTGGGTCACAAGTTTTCAATCCATCCTCAGTTTTCAGCTCAATCCTGGGAGGAATTAAACTCATATCCAGGGGTTCCATGGTATTCCAAAACAGTCAATGTAGTCTAAAACCACTAATGGTTAAACTACAGTATTATCCTTTAAAATAACTTCACGTTTCCAGCTTTTATGCCCAATGCATTTAACTGTTAAAAGTTCAACATAAGAGTTTTCAGACTACTAAAACATTTTTTTCAGCTTTTTGTAAAAATGACCTTCTCTTCTGTGGAGATGAAACATTTGTTCTTTCCAAACACAGAGACCCAAGTCATCAGAAATGGTCAATATTGCACAAATGAAAAATGTCAAAAGACTCATGTGCTATTTCCTGACTTACCATAATCCTTGGGCACGACCACAGAGTACAGACAGGTCTTTGCAGTGCTGTAGTTGCCAGGGTAACCAGGAGACAGGACTACTCCTTCCAGACCTGAGTACTGTCCACCACATGGAGCTGGAGAGACACGGAGCACGGAATGAAGAGAAAACCAACAAAGTGGACAGGGCAGACAGGAAAAGAAGACCTAAAGCCAATAAGGGGAGATTCCATTTCTCCATCACCTCCTGCTCTTCCATCCCCTCTGTTCCATCACTCCTAAATTACTTTTCTTGTCTGATTGGGCTTCGGGTGGAAGATGTCCCTGGTGTTTGCCACAGTGAAATTGCAATGTTTTCCAAGTGTCCCTCTGGGTTAGTGTGGTTCCAGATGAGGCCTGAATGCCATCTCCTGCTTAACCCTCATACATCCGAAAGGGTTAACTGCACATCCCAGAGGTGCTTTTTTTAATCACATCTCATTGGTGCTTCATTCTACAATACTGATATTTCATGTCTTTGTCAATACATTTTCCCCCAATAGCCTCATCATTATTTTCTATTTCTGTTCTGGATAATGTTCCATTGCATTTAAATTTCCCCCATGGGATGAATAAAGTTCTATTTTATTCTATTATATAACTGGCCGTGGTGCCTGTGTTCCATAGAATAAGAAGTCAATTTACACTGGTGGCCACAAAGTTGGAACAGAGTAATTTCACCACTTCTAATGAAATGATTGACGATGCTATTTATTTTTGATAGAAGAAGTATAACTGTAATCCTCACACCTATTTATATGTGTTACCGATGTGTATTAATAGGGATAAAAAAAGAGGAATGTGTCCAATCCACTTTATCATTTATCAATTTGAGTTTTCCCTTAATACACACACACACAAAATCACACTGGTGTTACTAAACATTTGTTTCCAGATTTGAAAAAAAAAGAAAAAAAAAGCATTTTCAGATGCAGGATAACGCCAAAAAAAATACCCTTATACTGATTTTTCCCAAAGCAAATATTTAAAAACAAACACATTTTCACAAGCAAATATTTTAACCTAGAAATACTTTTGTGAAATCAGCCGCTTTTCAATCACAGAAGGTTTTGTGTCTTGGTGTGCTTGGCTTGTCTGATGGCTTGTGCCATCCATCTTCTGCTTGAACACATTCCAAAGGACCAAGGATCCAAGACTGAAAATTTAGAATGACCTCTATTTTTTTTTTCCAGGAGCTGTCCATTCAGTCTTTCTTTTGTAGTATTTTTTTCTTAGAAAGACAACTAGTAGTACAACTTCTTTTTTTAAATCCACTTCATTATTTAACAATTTTAGTTTTCCCTTAATGGTAATTATCCTATCCTATTACTATTACACAAATCTTAGACCGTTCATACACATTATTTTGCAGGTATCGTGTGCTCTTTGTCTATACCATTATATTTTTATATTTTTATATTTAATCTATACAGAAGTACAGTGTATATTTTTCACTCATTTGTATTAGTGGTAAAGCAATAAAAAAGAAAGATATTAAGAAAAAAAAAAAAAAAACACCAGAGAGCTCAGTTGTATCTCATAGTTATTTTTGTTTTTTGTTTTCCCAGACAACAACAACAAAGTGTATTTTGTATAATAAACCAACAATTGGTTTTACGGTATAATTGTAACACATCAAAGGATGGTAGATGAGTATCACTCCCGTTAACACTGAAGATTAGACCTAAGAATAAAGGCTCTAGTAACAGATATGATTTTTATTCAGGTTTAAACATTCATGGGGCAAGCATTTCATTCATTCATTCATTCATTCATTCATTTATTTATTTATTTATTTATTTATTTATTTATTTTAGTGGTGTCAATTTGATCTGGGTCATTTATAAACAGTATTTATCCAACATGCTGTTCTCACATGGGCAAAAACATAAACTATAAGAAAATAAGAAAATAATTATTATATATTGTGAATGTAGAATACCTGAAGTCTGGAACTATGGATCCTGCACAAGTGGATTGGGTTTGCAGTAAAAACTTCAATTTGAATTAAATGAATGTATTTTTTCCACGCAATATGCAAATTGAACTACCTTTGAGGGGAAACTGGATAATAAGTTGTTTTTTCAGACAATTAATATTTTTGGAGGCAGAGATAAGCAAACATTTTGCTGTGATGGTTGTTTCTCACATTGAATTTGTACTCACATGTTAAAAAATTGTGGTAAAATGAGGGTTAAGTCCATAAAAACTGTCCCGTGCTTCTGCTTCATCTGGTTTACGTGTGGAGTGTGAGTTTACCTTGTGAAGTGCATGAGCATGCATTCCAAATAGCACACAGCATAAGCATAAACTTTGCACTGTGAAAGCTAGATTCTGGGGTGTTGTTGATATTTTACCAGCTTTCCAGGGGAATAAACATCCTTTGTTAGTCATGTTGTGAAAATGTCAGAGAGCAGCCGGGGTGATGCACGTTTTGCCACAAGTGTGAGGAGGAGATATGCAAAACGAGCAGCTCGCTTCAAACTGCAGATTAAATTAAAGCGCTGCTCTCACATCTATTACCATTAGCAAAACCCACACCGTTGCGTATATACCTGTAGGACATGGCTCTGCGCAAAAACAACATTATCATACATGTGTGTTTACATGCGATAAATCCATAAGCGCCAATCTGGTTTGTGTTCCTAACATCCGTCTCCAGATGTCAGTGTTTACCAATGCAGATGGGTTTGGGTTTGTTCCAGCTCGGCTTGCCGTCTCCCCCCATGATGCAGGTTAAGGTTGCGTCTCCCTCTAGTGTGTAGCCGCTGTCGCAGTGGTAGACTACGATGGAGCCCAGCTTGAGGTCGGTGCCCACCCGTGTCCCGTTGCGTAGGAGGCCCGGCTCGAAGCAAGACTCCCTGGGGTTCTCTGTGGTGAGAAGTAACACGGTGGGAAATCAGTGACAGGAGGGAATGTGCACCGGTTTTCAATAAGAAAAGACTTTTACATCGAGTAATAGAATAGACATTTTTTGGCCGAACATTTCATTCATTTGTTCCTCAAGTTCCTGTCAGTGGTTTGGGCTTTTTCTGCCGCTCTGTGCTTTCCCTCTTTCAGTAAATATATCTTGGTGACTGCCACTTTTCCCCAGCCCTTGACGGTGCCCTCTCATGTGTAGCTGCTGGAGGTATGTATGGCCGCGGAGACAGACAGGCAGCTGATTGAGAGTGGCACTGGTCTGGCCCAAGGTCTGCTGACTGCACACAACCGCCTCTCACACAACACTTGGCTGTGCAGTCAACTAGAGAAGACAACGCACATACGCAAGCTTTCTGTCTCCAAACGCACACACGTAACCGCATTCCCGCTTCGAATACACTCTCGTCGACACAGACACACACTATATCTAACCGCATATCAATCACCTCTCCTGAGGTTGTAAGATAGATGTCCCGCTCAATCTACCATCCCGTTGTTCTAGGCTGGAAAATGTGTATGTGAGTAGAGGGCTGTCAATTTGGGATACTTCACACTCTTACAGCTAAAATAAACATAAAGAAAATGCCTGGAGTTGTTGAGCTAACTCTTAGAACAAACCCTGATGACTTATAAGACATACACACATTCATACAAAACTGATGTAGAGACACAAGTGAACAGCAAGAGACTAATGGAAATCCATATCAACAAGACTTGTTATCATCAACTGCTTTTCTGAGGACCTCTGTAAGCTTTGTAACTTTTTTTTTTTTCAATTCCGATTCAGAAAAAAACCCAGAAAAAATTGAGATACCAGACGAAATTGTCAAATTCAAACTTGTTGGACCAGTGACATGTGAAGATGTTATAAATCGATCTGTGAGGTTATTAACCAACACAAGTCGATGAAAATGTCCCCATGCAGTCAAGGCAATGTTCAATTCATATTTAATTGATGGCTATTTATGACCAGACTTCAATTTTAAGAAATGAAACATTACTCCCATACATTTATGTAAAGAACATTTGATACATGCATGGTGTTTTCCATCATCCATACAGTCTGAAAAGTTACCTCTTTTTCCTTTAAATATGACAGTACTATTTTACCTGTTCCATGCCCTAGATTAAAATCAGATCAGTCTAGATCAAAAGACAGCAATTATTTTTGGCAAATGTGCTATTTGTAAAAACTGTGATATAAAGTTTAACGTTTTAACACCAGAGACTGAAGTTTAGTTTTAACAGTCCCAAATTATGGTATTTTTTCTGTTTTGAACCCAGCCCAGAAAAAAATGTCAAACATACACCGCTAACGGGAGAATTGACCTAGCATAAAACAATACAGTGTAATAACAAAATGTAAATAATATGTATGCATGTACAGAACAAGTAATGCCAATAGTAGATCTTTCAGTCTTGAATGTTGTGCTTATCTTATGCACTTTGTTTTCTGTGTTTTGCTCCTGTAAACACTGCGGCTTTCCCACAGTGGGATCAATAAAGCCATATCTTATCTATCTTATCATATACATCTATTTGATAGTACAGGAAACCAGAGGACCTACATGGCATGGGGGATAACATCCTGACTCTATGGGACCCTGCAGTTTTTGGGTGAAACACTGAAATGTTGACTTATGTCAAGCCGATGTCTGACTTCTAAGATGAAAGCAGACGTTCATGAATGAACAGAGTGCGAGGGACGGCCATGTGGTCTGGGTCGCCAAGGGGCACCTGTTCCATCTAAACCGGATCCCTTTTACGGGCTGATATGGGCCTGAACTTTTTCCTCAGTGCAGCCTCCATTAAACCAGGACATCTGGCAAGGGACAGTGGAGGCGTGATGGATGTAGCAGAGTTTAGGTGTGGACTGACCCTGGCCACAGACTGGCAGTGAGAAGGCCGGTCACTGCAATGAAGACGGGCGATTAAACAAGCGTCGCTCTGGGACATTTAGAGGAGTGAACGAAAAATGGATGAGTGGCATCAGGTGTTTTGGAAAAATACTCAAAGGACCTTAAATGATGTGATGTGAAGTGAAAATGAGCATAGGAAAGGCAGAGGTTGAAAATTGAGACTGGTTGTGCTCCTGTGCCCATGTCTGTTTCTCCACGTGTTATTGAAATGTGGCTCCGGCAACTAAAGTTTTGTCCACTTTTTCCCCAATGGCCAGAGATGCAAAAACAGACAGACACAACATTGATTGGTTAAGGGAATGACAGCGCCTCAGGTCGATTTTGTAATACAATTTTGACGAGTGAACCAACAAATTCAAGCTGTGCCAGTTTGTCAGCACGCTGCATCCTCACCAAACAGAACCTAACTTGCAGCCAAACACGCTTTTTGCCACATTGCTTCATGAAACAGAGGAGTTAATTTATGTATTATTTGGTTATGCTTCATTAGTGTAGAGAATTGGAAGTAGGGAGAGGGGAGTTTTTCTGAGCCACACACTGGGCCCATCTGCTCTACCAGATTGGCCTTACAATATCGCACACTGTATCACACACTGCAGTAAATATTGCTGGGCGTGAGTTAAGGGGTAGTCTCTGTAAAACTGTCTCACCAAAACCCCATGATTCACTCCATTTATGTACAATTTGCAAATGAATCAAAGACCTGCATCACATAAACAGGTAGAAACGTCAACTGAATTGCTGGCTATAGATCAAATTCCATCAGAGCCAAGAAACAGGAAGCACAGGGTCAATCTGGAATTGGTTAAATGTCTGATACCTTAAACAGTTCTAATTGAGACAGGGAGATTTAGGAAGATTTAACACTGGTCTCTCAAGAAAAGCCCTTAGCTCACAGGGACTGAAGAATTTTCACACGAGTCTGAACTACAAATGTAGAAAAAACGCAGATGTGAGGAGTTAGAGGAGTTATCCTTAAACCAACTGCACCTCATTCAAGGATGTCTGTGATCATTCTGTGCTGTGTGTGCAGCACAAAGTGTCTCGTGAGCAAATAAATTTGGCTCCTCCAAACAACATGCTGTGCTCAGCAAAGCTCAGACATCAGACAACAAAATGTTGTTTGCTCTAATTTATGAAAGCCCTGTTTTATTTTATTTTTTTAAATTTGCAAAGCACTGATCAAAAAACAGCTGAAGCACACATGCTATCGGCTTTTAATTTTCATAATTCAGTTTTAGCCAGCTACTAGAGGAGGTGCAGATCAATAATTATACCCAGACCTGGAACATATATGGGAGTGGTGGTGATCAGGACACCGTGGTACAGACATGCCGTTCTTTTTCCTAAGCAATTTTCACCCCACTAATCTCACTTGTTTTGGAGTAGACACAAGAGAAAGTTAAAAAGAAATAATCTGCAAGGTCGATAAGCAGCAGAGGGTAAATCCATTCTCACTCCGCCAGAAGAAGAATTCTAAAACACGAATTGTTTAGGGGATAAAGCCTTTGTGTACTATTTAACATTCACTGTTTTCTTCAGAGTTTTAAGGACACTGGAGATGAAAAACTGATGATGAAAAAAAAAAAAAAAATCTGTGCACTTGCAAGCCACACAATCCAACTTCCCGCTTACTTTATAGTTTTTGGCCAATTAGGATAGTACTTTTATTCCTCCAACCAAATAGAACTCACCTGTGTACTGAAGCACAAAGCCGTTGCTGCTGAGGGAGGCATCGCTCCGGAAAGCCAGAAATAGCGTGTTGGAGCTGCTTTCAATACGATCTGGAACATCTGTACCATAGAAACTTCCCAACAAGGGGCTGAGGGAGTCCGGTCCATCATAGATATGTAAAAAGTCATAACTTGGCTCCAAACTGAACCTGATTACAAAATCATGGGCAAAAAAGGATGGTGATCTTAGTAACACAGTAAATACACACAAGAATGAAGCACAATGATAGACTGCGATCAGGTTAAACTTACTGGTTGAAGCTCAGGGCGATGACATAGTCCTGTGTGACTGTCACTTTCCAGTCACACTCCCTCCCATGGGGGTAAGGTTCGGGGTAGTCTGGAGACAGAATCAGCCCACTTGGACCGGTCAGGTTTCCCCCACACGGAGCTGGGAAAGAGGAAAAATAAAACGCTAATGTAACTTGTCGTCTAATTCCAGGTTATTAGCTGCCATCATTAATTACTTCTCATTGTCGCAGAGTTCAAAATATAGTAGCGCATTGGGCAACAACGAAAAAAAAAGAGCTGTGAAAAGAATATAGGTCTGACACAGTGGTCTGTGTTGGTAGAGAGAGGTAGAATAATCAGATCTGCCTGTCTGTAGCAGTGACTTCAGGAAACGTCTGGAGGCCTAGGAAATCAGGTTTGCCACTTAAGATTCACTTAAGGAGTCTGTTAAGTAATCGCATTAGGAATCAGTACCGTCTACCTGTTTCAGAAGAGTCACATCAGCAAGAGAAGTTATACAAGGCACTGCAGTAGCTAAAGAAGAAGGTGTGAATTTGATTTTACTCAGTCAAGACCTTGTCAGTAAAATTTAATACTGAATAATACCCAACATAGCTTTTCCTGTGCATTTTTGTCTTTCATGTACAATAAAATACAATCTTAGATTGTGGAAAACTCTGAATTTAGTGTTAATATGTGGGCAGGAAAACAAATATTTTGGGTTAGTTGTGGTTATGATAAACATAATTTATTTTGTACATACCATTTATTGCAATGGCAGACGTTCCCCAAAGAGCAATTTGGCTAGTTGTGTTACAATTACTTTTTATATTTTTATACAAAGAAATACGGTTACTCTTCCTCTATAGTCAACCAATGTATGCGTTTGCTCATTGTACTTCAAACATTAAGTTATTCTCCATTCTCTGACTGACTTATAGCAACTATCGATTCCATTCCTTCAGATTACATTCTCAGTAAAAGGCTATCAGCTCCACAGCTCATCTGGGGCCAGTCTGACAACAATCCAATGACTGTGGTAAGAAGATTGATATGTTCACTTTCTTACGAGTGAATCTTACCAATGAGCAAAAAAAACAAACAAAAAAAACAAGTCTAACTAAACAGTACAGGATTACACAAAAGCTTCTACTTCCACTGCTCTTTCAGATTGACCTGTGTTACCTGTACAAGTGGGAGGATCTGGCTGCCAGAAGAAGCGGCCATTGATCTCAGTGCAGGTGATCTTGTTGGCCCCCTGCAGGATGTAACCAGGATCACACTGGAAAACCACATGGTCTCCTGGCTCCTTGCTGTCCCCACCACGGGTCCCATTAGTGGGCATGCCTGGGTCGTTGCAAGATGTTGCAGTGGAGACTGGAAGAACAATGAGCAATGAGGGTCAGCCAATGAATATGATCATCGTAAAACTGTTTTATCCAGTGATTTCATTTGTCCTAATTATAGAATTGTTATGTGTTGCTTCATTATCATATTACTTTGTGATTCAAAAGTTGTTTGGAAGTAGATGGTGCGCATTTAAAGTCTACTGAGTCTTTGTCACTCCTCACCAGAGAACTGCAGTGCGAAGCCTTGCTTGCTGGTGAAGAAGTCAGTGGTAAACTGCAGGCTGACTGTGTTGAACGTGCTGTGTGCATCCGGGGGTAAAACTGAGCCGCTCAGCTCCCTCAATAGGACGCCACCATCCTGGGGTCCATCCCAGATCCGAAGCACGTCATGGATCTCCTCCGTGTGGAAAACGAGAAAATGTAGACTGGTGGGAACAAAGACATGAAGAATACTTCATTCACTTAATCCTTTCATCCAGGAATTGTTAATAATCGAGTGATATTTGGGAAATAAAAGATATCCAATTGGATTTAATCAATATCTCATTTGTTTAGCATCATACCAGCTATTATTGTAGTGGATTCCATGCATCAACAGTTTAACTTGTAACAGTGTCGATATTTCAAGCGGAAACACATCCATAAAGCTCTGGCCAAAATCAAAACTGAAACTGAAAATTTCATTATAAAATGCAACTGCCACTCTCATGGATGTCATGAATCTGCAATTATTTTCTCTGGAACTTCAGCCATTGACACGAAATGACAAAAACCATAAGGATTAAACAAATTCCCATAATTGCAGCTAAGTAGATCATCTCTTTGTAACCATATTTTGGATTTGTTTCACTCTTTAATGCATAGTGGTCACTACAGTGGGCAGTTATTTTAAAGTTGTTTTCACATATATGAAATCAGGACAATAAAGGCATGAACAGCTTTTAGCAAAACAACGTTTAAAAGAAAAAGATGAGGAGTCAGACACAACTTTAAATGGATTAAAGCAAACTACAGTTTATTTTTAAAAGAATCAACGCCTGATGGATAATAACATCATTAAAGGAGACAAAATGTGGTGAATTGCAGGTACAAAAGAAGCAAACAAACATGTTAGTAAATCATAAAGACGGTACATCTAAGACATTCAATAGATGTTCCACAATGTCACTCAAGCAGATACGCTTGCCACAGGATTTAATAGTTTCAGTCTAGACATCAGAAAGATGATGCTGTCAAAATATCTTCTCTTCACTTTGGTTTAGACAGCTGTCAGCCAGCTGGTGGTCCACTGGAGGTGAAATGCACTGTACATGAGTGTGTGTGTGTGTGTGTGTGTGTGTGTGTGTGTGTGTGCGCGCGTGTGTGTTTGTGTATGAGTGAGTCAGCCTCAGTGTAGTGGATTCATAATGATCGACTGCCCAGAATTGTATGTGTGAGCATGTTGAGTATGTGGAGTATGTGTTTTAGACCAAGTCAGCAGGAATGAAGGAATAAAATGTGGTATTTTACAGGAGACAAGGCTAGATAAGAGTGGCTGACCTGTACTATTTGGGATAAGTAATTTATTATACTGAATGAGGATTTTCAGCAACTTTATCTTGCAGCAAAGCCTGAAGTACTTAGTTTTTTTTTTTTTCTTCCTTTCAATAATCCACGCCTTCAAGTAAGAGGATACAAAACCGCATTGAGACGGTGCAAAGTAAAGGAAAAAGCAGCTTCACCTTCTTCACAAAGTAAGAAAAGTAAGCATTTATCACTGTGGTTTCCTATCTCTAACTACACTTTCGAAGAAGACAAAAGATGTCTTTAATAGTGTGTGTAGCATAAAGATGCTTTTCAGTGCTCACTAGGAAGAACTCTATTGACATTCTCCTACTGCAAATAAGTGAAAAAAAAGTACATGAAATGATACATTATCCATAACCCAAAGCAAACTGAATGTTCTGATATTATATTATTCTGATATCATGGGTTGGTCGATAGCAAGAAGTTCATTGATATAAGACACAAACCCTTTAAACCCCTTTTACACATACCGTCTGCTGAGGGAATATTTCACAATTATTCTGGAATAATGTCTGTGTGAGCAAAATGGTGGTTTAATTCAAATTCAAAAGACTTTATTTATCCCGAAGGGCAATTTTGGGCATGTGGTGCAGCAAACAAGGACGAATCACAAAAAAAACAAACCCAAAAAAAGAAAGATACTTAAAGACATACTTATATACATATAAACAAACAATAAGGTGCAATGAGGTATACCGTAGATCGGTAACATCACCGGAGTTAGCAACAGAGCGCCAATAAAGGTGGAGTCACAATTCCAGAACACAGAAGGGGCGTTTAAAATGAGCAGCAGCCATGTACATTAAACAAACACGTCAACATGACCAGAAGGACGTGGAACTGGAGAGGTGCCAAGATCCACAGTTGCTAACTTCAGTTATTTTTCTACTTGAGTGCTTGTTGGAATAGAATAGAATAGAATAGAACAGAATAGAATAGAATAGAATAGAATAGAATAGAATAGAATAGAATAGAATAGA
>JAPTHA010000003.1:9022886-9039500 GCA_029814585.1 Gymnapogon annona
CTTGAGATCTACAGTGTGGATTTAATACTGAACTGAACAAGCTGTTCTTGTGTTTGCAGAAGACATTCAAATTTAAATGCAATATTTTCTTTCTTATAAGGCCACTAAACAGTTAAACAAGAGGTTGAAGTTTTTAGCAATGTTTATGGATGATCTCCTTTTCCACGTTAAGAGTTGGGGATGCATCTAACAATTACTTTAATTGCAAATCAATCTGTTCATTCTTTTTTTTTTTTTAATGAAAGGATTAGTTTTTGGTTTTATAAAATGTCACATCCTTCCTGAAGCCAAAGACGATATCCTTAAATGTCATATTTGATCCATGTATTCAGTCGGACTGATTAAGGGATTGTAAGAATAGAGAGAGATGAATTTAAAAGCTATGTACTATTTATCAATGAGGCGTTGATGTTTTGGGATTAGACGACCTGATGGTTGGTGTGTTTAGTACCCACTGGCCTTTTACTACAGTAAATTATACCCATATCTGTATTGTTGCAGGTAAACTAGGGAGCTTCAGGTAAATTAACTCAGCATGACTGATTCATACAGAACATTCACAAAGGAAAAGTCTTTTTTTTTAAATCATATCCACATACAAACGACTATAGGAAGACAGAAATGTCTCCTGCTGCAGTTATCATACATGTCATCATCTCTCATATGCTGTTTTTATGAGCTTTTGTAAAACTGCATTATCCTGACTAATACAGCCTCCATAGTCCATTTCAAAGGATCTATATCATCATCAAACTTGTTTGGTGAACTGCGGTAGGTCATTTGCAGTAGGTTTTGGACAGATTAAGAAACATGACCTTTGACACCGTGGCAACATGGCGCTGTTGTTTATCTGTTGCGAAAGATTGTATCATCGCTGATTGTGGTTTAACCTGTTTCATTCATTCATTTATCTTCCAAACCTGCTGCATCCTTTGCAGGGTGGCGGGGATCACTGATTTAAAGATATTATCAGTATAGATGATTTTAGGACAGGAAACATCTGTAACCATAGAAATGATGCATCCTTCACTAGTTCCACACCTAAGAAACAGACACACCTGAAATGACTACACATAGGAACCAGATGTGAGTTGGGAGTTTGTACATCTCATGTTGGATTTATGGCCCCAACTGGTTTGAACTGGGGCTAGAGCTGAAAGTCCAACCCTACTGTTGGAGGGCGGAGCCTAGGAAGTTAAAATGCAAACATGACCAGGGATCTGGGCTTATTCTAAATGAGACCTCAGCTGAGTGAGAGCTCAGCTGAGTATATGCTTTACCTGTCACCACAATAAACTGAGTTAAACTGAGACCAGGATGCATCCAGACGTGACTTAGGAGAGTTCAATTACAGAACGCACTGCAAGGCTAATATAGGTAACAGCAGCAAGGTAAGGAACTGAGGTGCCTTAGTTATTTCCTGCTAATTTTTAGTATTATGATAAAAATCTTACAGTATTATTATATTTACTATATTACTTGGTTGAAGGGTTGGTGGTCCAAATCCTGGCTACATGTTGAAGTGTCCTTGAGCAAGACACAATAAACCCTAAATCGCTCCCAGTGGAGCTTGGCAGCACCTTGTATGGCAGCAGTCACCAACTGGTGTGTGAATGTACGTGTGAATGGGTGAATGTGAGCCCAACGTAAAGTGGTTTGGGCACAAATGTGCAGAAAAGTGCTATAGAAGTGCAATTCATTTCCCATTATACTTATTATTTTATTAGAATGGAGCGACTATGATGATGATGATTTCTTTTGGCTTTTTTTCCCTTCCGGGGTGCCACAGCAAATCCAATTCGTTGATTTGGCAGGAGTTTTTTTTTTTTTTTTACGCCGGATGCCCTTCCTGACACAACTCACTAGGCGCCCAATAATATAAAGCATTGTGATTCTGTTGAAGAGAATATAAACGAAAAGACAAAAGTTCAGCATGACATGAATTTACTACTGTTTCTGTGTATGTGTGTGTGTGTGTGTGTGTGTGCGTGTGTGTGTGTGTGTTTAACATCTGTTACAAGGGCTTTGGTAGGCACCTGAATTACTGCCGTTCATATTAACTTATTATGAGTACATATTTGCCAAACTTGGTGTTTACCCTTGTGCACGTCTGGTGGTGCTCTGTTAAATTATGTCAAAGAGCAAAATGGCAGAAGGCAAAGTGCCAGAGGGGGTCAAATAAACACGGCTAACCTGTAGAGCCCATCTGACTCTCTCTGAGAGGGGTCATATGTCTGCAGGGCCAAATCAATGTGACACCTGTTCGCCAAAGGGGGGAAAAGATGTGAGGCATGACAGCGATGGATTTTCAACAAAGCAGCTTGGCATCACTACGGGTAACCGCCAAATCAGCGGGGAAGTAAGTAGGCAGGAGAGGTAGAGCTGAATAGACTGGAGAAGCCACAGCGACCACGACTCCGACACTGGAAGATGTGGCTGTGAAGTCAAATTACCCACAACTTTACCGGTAAATACCATATACATTTGTCTCCAGGTTTTGTTGCAACACACACAGAAGAAAAATGTTAAAAATGCCTCATGCTTCTACTTTCTGGAAATGGAACGGCGCTAAAAAAAGGACTTCTCGTTCTGAAAGTTCAGAAGAATGAGTCTGTCTTTCCATTAAAGGGTAACACAAGGTCAAATAATGTGAAAATATAAAAGCAGAGAAAAGCTACAGAGTGATAAAAAAATGAATAGAGCAAAGAAAAATAAGAAAAAAAAGGAAGAATGTGTGTTTCTGTGCAACAAAAAAAAAGGGAATAAAATCACAAGATAATGCGAGCGGATAAAAATGTATTGTAAATGGCTTCGAGGAAGGATTATCATGAATGCACCTCTTTCCTGTTCAACACATCATTCTTAAATCCTAAGATATCCATCCCTTTCCGTCACTCCAGCCAGGCAAATAAAATGAGACGTGGGATAACGACCGGTTAACGAGGTCAAGACAAAACTGACTTGGCAAAAAAGAGCAACCAATACAATTACTGCTGCCCGTTTGCTACTGGAAATGCATTCCGGTGTCCCATTCAATCGCACTGGTCTGCATTGTTTTCTAAATGCTCTGCTTCAGAGATTAAATGTGCTAAATGTTAGGTATTTTAATGAGATTCATTAGAAAACAAATAACATATTTGCTGAATTGCCCTTTTCAAGGTATATAATAAAGTGTCATTATACAAATATATTGGTCTATGTACCTTTATACAATAGTTGTATGGATATTTCACTATATAGAACCTGTAAAGTGAATGTATTATAATGTACAGACAATGTTTTGCTGTACGTCCGTAGCTCTGACACTATTTTTCTTGTAAATTGTAAAATTTCCCATTTTGACTCAAAACTATTTATGAAACTTGAGCCAACCAGCATTTTGCACTCAAACTTAAAACATTCAAACTTCAATACTTTTATCCTGGAAGTGACGAATTTGTACACCACTGTACTCAGCTGACTTTTTTGCTCAGACCAAGAATAGTTAAAAAAAAAAAAATAAAAATCTATGTGACTTTGAATATGGCTTGACCAGGCCTGTGATCATCTTTGAAGGGAAAAGGGGGGGTAAAGAAAGTGAATGTTGTCAGGGTATTAATTCATATTTCTAAAGCAGATTTATAACTCTTATAATAGAAGGAGTCTGCAGTGTCAATGTATTATGACCACAATTGATCACAGGTTAGAGGTGTTTTAAGACTCACCAACCCATTCTGTCATCAATTCAATATAGAATTTCATTTCATTTTGAACCAATACTGTGTCTCCAAAACTACAGCAAAGTCATAAGCTAAGTCATTCTTTCTCTTGGCACAAATATGCGAAAGTTATTCCTATATAGAGGAAGCATTTGGCTTTTAGACAGCGTTAATGATGCTGAACTACTGTTAAAACAAGTTTAATGTATTTTCGATTCAACGTGTTTGCAAGTGAAATGATTTCATGAAACACTTAGCAATAGCAACACTTAGTAAAATTACACTGTAAATACACTGTTTAACTATTGGGAAGTTAAACAGATTTAATTCAATAAACGTGATATGAATGTTGAATCAGGTCAACAAGCTATCAATCAAACATGCCAATCAAAGCCAAAACAGCTAAATTTGACTCTCCAGTCTATGATACAATAGACCTTTAATGTCTTGTGAGGAGACATTGCTTTATGACCTGTTTGTTTTTGTTTTGCTTTTTTTTATATCTGAATTCAAACACACCGTAGCCCATAAAGTCACAATAAAAAATTTTTTTTTTACTTAACTCATAACGTGACAGGGTTTTCTACATGACAGATACAGTGAACCTGGGTCCCGCTATGTAACCTGATCAGAGATGATTGCTGAAGTGTATAAATAGGAATAAAAAGAAGGTGTGTGAAAAAAATTAATTATTCCCACTTTATTCCAACGGTGTATAATTTGTTCAGTATTTCTACAGCGACGCCGCTATTGTTTTGGACTGAAACGCAGCCAGGACCTTGCTACCCTTTGCTCCCTGGCCTCCTTCCGTTATGCTCATAATTCATTCTCATTGCTCTCTTTTTATTTTACTGCTGGAGCATGAAGCTGCTTTCGGTAGAAACCTGACAAAGCCGCCGCGGCCGCAGCGGGAGTCTGTCAAAACCAAACCTGCAACTGAAGGGAAACTGAAAAGTGCACTTACACGGACTGAGAAGACACAATATGACTGTTAACAAAGACTCGCATCACTCAGGACCAATGCATTAGGAGACATTGCTATTAACATTAATGCATGAACTTGAAGAAAAGAATGAAGAGCCTGAGTCTGTGAGTGGAGGTAAATGATGTATGGAGGTGAAAAAGGCTAAATACTAAAATAAAATACTTCAGTGGTACAATCAGGATGGCAGATTATGTTGATGAATAAATGAAAACAAATCTAATTTCGAAAAAAAAAAAAGGTCACAATGAGGTTCCCTCCCTTTTGTCATCTTAATTGACTCATCACTATCACTATAGAATACTCCTTGTTTTGATTTTTTCTCTGTGTAAATCATGTATTTTCCTGCATTTTAGTGACTGATCGTGTAGATGTTCATTAGCGCTACCCATTAAAGTTGAGAGTTATTAAAGCAAAAAACAGGGAAATTGTTTTTATGGTAACTACAAAGCCTCTGAACGCCTAAATGGGGCCACAAAAAATGTATTTATCATTAATTACAGACACATATTGATAGGGTTAGTGGATCAACAGATATTAAACAGGTATAAAACAGTTTCAATGAGTGGATGGGTTTGTTGACAGATGTTTGGGTCTTTATGGGTTAAAGCTAATTACCGCTGCAAAACATTCATTGTAATTAAGCTTTGTTACTTACACACTGATATTTTGTGGTGATTGTCTTTGCTGGGAAGCATCTTCACACCTCTGGACTTTAGCTCTGTCATTTTCTTCACTGGTGAGGAAATGAAGCAAAAGGACATTAGAAGAAGAAGACAAAAGAAGAAGAAAAACATGCATTAAGTTCACCCACACATTTGAGAAAGTAGCCAAACATCTGCAGCAGATACAACATATTATATTTATTGTTCTATATACCACTTCTCACTCCCACACGGGGTCACGTTCCCAGCAGAGTCGAGGCAAAGAAAATTCTGAACCAATGAATAAAGCATGGATACATTAATGTGAGTCCATAAAAGTAATATTTTTTAGGATGCAGGTGACGTAAAACAATAATCCTGCATCCTAAAATAAATAATAAATAAATAAATGAAATGCTCATTTCTCCTTGGTAAAAAAAAATGAAATGAGTTTGATAAATATTGCAGAGAAAATAAGGATTTAGTAATCGCTACTCATATGGCTCATATATATGCATATTTATTCATCGGTTTCAAAAACACCATCAGCGTTATCTTTGCTCCTTTTCACACTCCTCCTATTTAATTACTTTTGACTCTTCCCAACAATGGAACTTCACTTGTTTTGCACAAGCGTGTTTCCATCCCTTGCTCAGTCTCAGTTGCAGTTTGGTAGAAATGTGAAAATTCGATCCGTGTGTGTGCGAAAACTCGTTTTGTTGGGATCTGAAAAGAAACTCGCACCGAAAGAGGCTCTTCTTTCTCCTTTAGATTATTACCCAAATTGTGAAATATAATCATGTTTCTGTTAGCTTTCAGGTGCTCATTGTAACGGATGGAGGCTGTTTTCAGTGCCATGTAAAATGAAATGCACTTAAGACGGGAGGAAGATAATCGGAGCCAATGAAGATACTCAATCCCCGCTGACTTGATCATTCTGGCAAATGGCTGCTGTGGAATCATGGAATTTAAGAAGAATAGCTGATGGGGGGGGGCGTGGGAGATGGAGAGATGGAGTTGGTGTTTAATCTAATTAAAGTATTAGACTCTCATTTCTCTCTGATCTTCTAAACATATTTATCTAACGTTGAACCTGTAATCCCATAGACTCCATGCATTTTCTCTATCATATCCTTCATCTGTATTCTCTCTGAAATTTCCACTTCCTGAGGTGAGATCCTTAAACATCACTATGTTATATGAAGAACTAATACTTTTTCCCAACTCTACCTTGCTCAAAACTGACCCCTGAAACTTTAAGTCTAGTGACACAGAAAAATGGAACGGATGGGGGTATTGTGTGTGTATGTGTGTGTGTGTGTGTGTGTGTGTGTGTGTGTGTGTGTGTGTGTATGGGTGGGTGGGTAGGGGGTCAAGTGCTTAAAAACATGTATGAGCATAACCCACTTTTATGATGAACCAACAATATTTAATTACCAAAATGCATTTCTATACACATGATGTAAAAGAAAAACTCCATAACGCTAAAAGCTGATATCATCTCATTCAATTAACAAGTGGAAATAGCTTACTGAGATTAGCCTTGACCAGAGGTAATTTTTCCCAGGGCCAGATTTGTTTTTTAACAGGTGTTATGTTTGCCAACATTTCATTTCCCTTCATGTTATCCTTAAATACCCCTTATCCAGATAACTAGTAGCTAAAAATACATTTAACCTGCCATATATATATATATATATATATATATATATATATATATATGCACCGTGAAGTCTGTGTCCATGTGTCCATGTGCATGTTGTGTGGCATCTGTTTGTCTATGCCAGGATTGGACAATGCCGATCCTTGGGGGCCAGTGTCCTGCATGTTTTAGATGTTTCCCTCTTCCATCACACCTGCATACAATTACATCATTCTCTGACTTCTGCAGAGTTTGGTGAAGAATCGATTATTAATTGGACCAAATATGATGGAAGAAGGACACAAGGACATGCAGGACACAAAAGGCCTCGAGGACCGGAGTTGCCCACCCCTGGTCTATGCAGTCCTGTAGGTCACATGACCAGGAGTATGACATCTGGGTCTAGTTCCTGCTCAAATGCTGCTCATCACTACTTCATTTCATGCATTCCTGTTATACATAACATCCCATAACCCCTACATATTCACGTTCTCATACACAACAACTATTGCTTTAATATTGTCCTGAATTGGGGCTCCTTCCCGAGGCCTCTATTTCCATTCAGCGTTTTTCCTGAGATGATTATTCTCTTAAATCGAGGGTTTGAACAGTATAATGTACAGATCATAAAGCCTTTAGGGGCCAGTCTCTGATTTGAGATATTGGGTTGCAGAAATAAAACTAAAGTGAATACAGGGATGAAACAGCACATGGTATCACAGGGGAGCAATGGTTAAAAAACATATGTAATTTCAGACAAAATAACAGCTTGTTTGGCAATAACTTTAAGTGATCTAATTGTATTATTGAGTGTCCTAATAAAGTTTGCAGTGGCATGTATTGGATATACTGTACATCGGTATCAAGCAGATAGATTGGTCCCTAGCCTTTATAGCCCACTGATCAAACACATCCGTGTGAATAACTGGTAATATGACTTCAAAATTATAGCTTTTTTTTTTTTAAGGATTGACTCAGTATAGGAGAGAAAAAATGTATCCTTAAATATCACAGGACATTTTATTCTCTTATAAAATTTCCTGAATTTATTGTTATTTTATGGATTGGATGTGAAGCTAAATGGTGATATGATAATCAATTGATGATCACTGGCATATACAGTATGTGAAGTTGTGATTAGTGTGAATAATTAACATAACTTTACCTTTTAATGTATTCTATAGTATTTTGCTTACCTTGGTACTGGGCACTGAAACCTCTCAACTTGTGGTTCCCGTCAGAAGTGAAGTGCAGTCGCAGCCAGTTCTTGCTGCTAATAATAGGCGAGGGGAGATTGGGGCCAGTAAACCTGCAAACACAGACAAAGTGCCTCCATTTATTATCACATTAAGTACGCAAATACAAGGGTACAGAACAGAAACCGAACGATCATCATTTTTACATTTTTTTAGGCTAAATTGTTAGAGATCCCTTTTATAGAACCCCAAACTTCACCCTAACGCAGTGACTCAAAAAGATAGCAAATCCAGTCAGTGTAACCCCCATCTCAATTAATCAATGGCATTTTAGTTGGAAACCTGAATAAAAGTGCCTTGTAGCATGACTAGCATGACTCCCGTAACATTTAAGTGTGCAAAGTCTGTGCAGAAAATGAAGAAGAGTTATTCTTCAGAAGATGAAATGAGAAAAGGGTAAAGGAAAGCAAGATAGTGCTATGAGACGAATAAAATAGCAAATACATTTTTTTAGATGTAATGAAATAGCATAAACGTATATAAAAAGCCATAATAATGGACAAAATCAAATCAGTGATAAAAATAAACAGTACTAATGAAATGTTTAAAAGTATTGAACTGAATATGAATGGCATGTTTATCTGTGTTTTTATAATGCACACATGCAATGGCAACCAGTAGGTTGTTTATGCCAGTATTTACATTTACTTTCTATATGTTTAAAAAGTGTCACGTTGAGACTTTCTATTAATGTTATTGCTGGTTCTTTATCATTAGTTCATTATTTTACCTCTATATATTTGAAAAAAATGTTTTGATTCTGTCGTCGGCCCTATATTATTTATAATCTCATGGTGCTGAACATTTCAAATTGGCCCAATGAAAACGTTTTTTTTTTTTTTTTTCCAGCACTACGACAATGTTCATTACCACCACTAGGTGTGTTATATTTGTATGATTTCTTGTAAAAGGTGCACACTTCACTTGTTCCTGTCATGATCTTGGCGAAGGACCCTCTTACAATATAAAACTATTTTCTTATCATATTTTATACAGCCTTATCATCTTGCCACTGTAAGAAAGCAGCCCTGCTTCTGCTTCTGTTTTGTGCCATAAAGTAATTATGTAATCCATCACATTTCCAATAAAGTCAAGCCCAATGGTTTACTATATAATGCCGAGGCTGGCAGAACCCGCCACTCTTCCGGGGTGATTGTCTTATTTATTTCTGATAATTGTACTAATGTTTCAAAATTAATGGGGTGGTGATGTTAAGATGTTGAAATGGAACACCTTTAAGATCTATTAAAGGGGGAGGTGGTGGTGGTGGTGATGGGGAGTGTAGGGGGGTGTTAATGTTGAAGGGAAGTTGTGTTAACGACTCTTAACCGAAGTGTATCTCGGTGAAAAATGGGACCGGGAAAGACCGGCACTGGTGTTTGCGGGACATCTCTTTACTGCTTTGAAAACGCATCAGAGAATTATACTTCCCAAACACATAAAGTGTCTTCTGATATGTATGCTAATGAGGTGCTGTTGCTTACCAGGCACTTCTTTGGTTGTTTAAGCCAAAGTCATGTAGGGACACTTTGTATTTAATCTTGAGACGTGGTAATGCAAGCGCACACACATAGACAAGGTACATACACCTGCAGTGTGTTCTCAGCCACAATTGAGGACATAAATTCTAATTCTCCAAGGGTATATGACATTTCCCCAACTGTGTCCATCTCATCTACAAACCTTAAACACCTCCATTTTTCGAGGCCGAAGATATACTCCAAGGTACCTTTTCACCCTGTTCTCAATAATACTGCGGGAAAGGAAACAATGGGAAAAACAAAGAGAAAGCAAAGAGATTTTCTTTTTTTTATTTTCTTTTTTTAACTAAATAAATAAAACTGAGGTGGAAAAAGCCTGGAAAAAAAAAAAGAGGTGGAAGACTTATTTCGCAAGCTAATAACTGCAATGCTCTGAATACAAAATCATTTTTGTGTTCTCCTGCCTCGGGATGTAACAGCTTTAAAAAATACAGCTTCTACCAAAAAGCCAGGTATATGCACTAAAGAGAGATTTAGTCTAGCAAGAGTGGCGGAGCTCTCGGAGGATCAATTAAAAACCGAAGGCACATTCTCCAGTTAATTTGATGAAGACGGACTCCTGTTTCTATATAAAATCAGCTTTATCAGTAAAGCAGAACCCAAAGTCACCTTGTGTGAGGACAAACAGACATAAAATATCCCACGCTGAGTGAGAAAGCAGTCATGATGCAAAGGGATGGCAGGTTTGTGTGGATTTGACAACGTTCCTACCGTGTCTTTACATGGAAGCTAATAACGTCAGTGAACTCAGGGCTCAAGTTCAGAGCACTGACAGGAGAATTACTCGGGCATACATGTCTGAAACACACCCAGCACAGAAACACACGCAAACTCTGGAACGCCTTATATAAGGCACCAGTGCTAAGCCACCGTGCCACCCAATATATATGCAAATGTTATATGCTTAGTCTACTTTTTTTGTGTGTGTGTGAATATTTGTTCTTGCATTTGACACCAAATTTAGACTTAGACAGCGCCACCATCAGATGTACATACATTTTACATCTCTGATGCTACTTTTGAGTTTTCCCTGAAACTGAGGAGATCATAAATTACCACACAGCACTGTATTCTATTGATAGACTGCACTGTTGGAAATGTCATCATGAAAAAAAATGTACTTAGTTACAGTTACCAGTTACATCTCACAAAAAGCGACCGAGTTACAAATTCCAAAGGGACATAGTTAGTAGGCAAAATAACTAGTACATTGCAATCACGCACATTTTAAATGTTCAAATGTTCACTGTTTGACTATGGTTGCTTCTGTTTGTGTACCAGCAACACCCACACACCTCTGCCTCTGATTGGCTGTGATATTCTCTGTCCCTCAACCAATCGTGAGGGGGTACTAGACAACCACATAAGTGACGAGGCAGAGCAAAACTTAATTGTCAGCCAATCAGAGGTAGAGTTGAGTGAGTGTTATTAGAACAGGAGAAAAACAATTGCTTCTCAGTTTAGAACTACTTTGAAGAAAACTGCTTCAGTGAGGTAATAATTATAGTAACATGGCTGCCACAATTAATTCAATTACCCTTTTTGTAACTCTGCGTAAAAACGCAGCTACTCCCATCACTGGTCAACTGATACACTACAACATAATGTCGTTCTCCCCAGTTTGCATTAAGACACAGGCTAATAAATACTAAACATCAACTTAACCGAGATGGAAGTTTGTGTCCAAACAGGAGCCTGTTCTAATGAATGAGTTCTGCTTCTTGAAAACAGCGTTCAGGATTTTTAGGACCTTGATGTCATCTGAAAAGACAGCTCATGTTGCCACCAGTTTTCAACAGAGCATTTATTATCAAGGATGAATCATCAACAGATGGTGTTGCACAATACACAAAGGATGCTGATATGATGACATATGACCCAATGCCTCAGTAGTCTCTGAAATCCAATTTATATCAAACTAGTTTAGCATACAGCTCAGTCATACGGCCATCTCATATTTTCTGAAAGTGAGGAGGACGACCAAAGTTTCTACCAAGGGATTTCTGGATCCGGCTGAAAACCAAATTTTTGTGCATTCCGCAATGATTTATTGTTAGTTGAAATCCTCACAGTTGTTCTAAATTACGTGTAGATGAGACCTGAAAGACTGAGCACAATGAAGAATGGTACTAATCTATCGTCTGTCACTGGATCCCAGCAGACCTCAAGTACAACACGAGGTCTTATCAGTGAAGGTGAACACAAAAACCTGCCCGCACGTAGATCTTCTGCAGAATGAGTGTCATTTTCCATTCTTAAGGACGGGACAACAAAAACATCCCTCTTATATAAAGGGCAATTTGAGCTATAATCAATTGTTGTGATAAGCTGTGACAGTGGCAAGAGATAAGGAACTGATGAAGGCGCTATCAAACACGAGGTGATAACTGTAATAAATATGGGATGAGCAATGAAGACACAGTCATAAATATAATTCTGACCTTTGCTCACCTTTACCCGCTTCAGCGACTGGCCTTTTTTTTTTTTTTGTCCCTTCAAATATAAAACTTTTAGGGTGAAAGCGACCATGGGGAGCAACAACAAAAAAAAGATGGAGGTCTCCTGAAGGGTGTTGTAGCTCCCACAGTTGCTTTTCACCCCCCCCCCCACACACTTCTTTCTCTCTTTCTCTATCTGGTTGACCATATTAGATTTTATGCGGAATTGTCTTGAGAGTGCAGTGCTAAATCAGTTTCCATTTCCCGGCCCCAAAGCTCCTCAGTCTGAACCAGACATTTGATGACTGTCCAAGAAATGTATTTTGGGTGAGGCAAGGTGATAGCCGGTGGGGGTATGTGGCGTCGCTTGATTGAGGGGACCGAGCAGCAAACCAGGCTTACAGTTTTCTATAAAGGAAAAATAAATGCATGCGGCATTCTGGACTTGCAATCACATTTGGGATGTGCATTTACCAATGCTGTATGTCATTGAACTGTTGTTATTAAATGGTTCGAGAGAGAGAAAAAAAAAATAAAGAAAAGTCCTATTTCTATATAAAATCAGACATGGCATATTTCTCTGTAGGAGAGTCTTTTCATTGTTACATTATGATGGAGGGAGTCAAGAATGTGCAAGACTAGTCAAATCCATTTGTGTAACACTCAGACAGAGGTACATCCCAAAACTGATGTGATGTGTCATTAAATTGTTAATGCCCTGCAGGATTTCGAACAAAGGTCGTCACCGTCAGGAAATTCAGTCACCTTTCCAGGCGGAAGGCTGTTTTCATTTTTTTTTTTTTTTTTTCTGCTTGAAATTCACCATTTTCCTTTCAAGGGGCGAAGTGTCAAACAACTTAATGCATAATCAGTGATGGGCGGAGCTACGGTGTCAGAGGCCAGTAGACTCTGCATCAGGATCAAATGCTTCAAATCACTGTTCAGGGCATGAATACATTGTGATATCACCTTTAATGGCTAATACATACATTGACATGTGGGTGTTTGCATGTGCACAGCAGGGGCGAACAAGAGAGAGAGAGAGAGAGAGAGAGAGAGAGGTCTGTGGTGAGGATCGTCTCAGTTAATTGCAGCTACTTAGGCCGATCAATCAGAGCTCTGCTCAGTATGCAGGTCCTAAAGCTTACAGCGGAGCAGAGGTCACAGTGACTTTAAAGCCCAAACTTTCAGTATTTTAATGAGGCGGTGTGAATTAAAGCACACGGGAGTCGAACCAAACGTACAGGGAGACGTGAAGATGAATTCCACGCCAACGCTGACAAACATTGAGGCAACATTGAGGCAGACCTCCTGATAAAACCAACACCTCCCACGCCTACAAATAACTATAATTTAATTGATCTTGTTCTGAGACTAAAATGATATGTTTAAGCAGGTCAATTAAGACTATTAAGATAACTTATTAACCCTTTCATCCATAATGGTCTCTACAGTGGACAGCTATTTTAAAGTTGTTTTCTCTTATATGAATAACACCACCCTTTTTTATCTCTTTTTATTTTATTTTTTTATCGCCGTGGAAAAAATAATGTTGCAGTTCACGTGCACTTCATCTACAAATGAAATTGGTTCAGAAACAATGTCTACGTTCCTTGCTGGAACAAAAAACGAACAAACAAAAAAAAAGATGTCTTCTATTGACCTGAAGTGTGAAGTATTGTCATTACTAATATGAAACCCAGTGTTTGGTGAGAATTTAATTACATCCCGAGTTTCAGGAAAAAAAAAAAAAACCTCAAAGGCAGCACAAAGAAGCAGCTGTATGTCGATATGGTCAAAGACAACTATATTTGAACACAAAGTTACTGTAAATCTGAAGAGTTACTGAGACTAAATGGAAAAAGTGGATTCATTAGCGTACTGTTATCCACTTTATATCAAGAAATGTCCTTCATTACTGTAGATACGCTTAAAAACGACATGATGTGATTCCACTTAATGCTGCATATAATGCTTCCAATACTCATCAACAACGTCAAGCATTTCTCTACAGCCTAGACGCTATTTCTTATTTTGTCCTATACTTCCTACTGTAATTATCTTACTGCAATGACAGAGAAACCGTATCCCCTCAAATCATGAATTCATTACTTATAGTTCAGCAGTTATTTTTTTTTTTTTTACAGTACACACACACAAGCACACAAGCCACCTCCTTCTAAGGTGAAATCCAATCAGTGTGGATCACCCTTAAGTCCACTATGGCAATATTGAAGTGCTGGCAGTTGAGCTGTAGCCATGACCTTCAGATGTAACTGAAACCAGACATACTCAGGGGGTTTGAATGGACCAGGACCCACACCTACCCCCCTCCACCCCACACACACACACACACACACACACGCACACACATCCCACTCCAACCTTTCTGAGTAGTTCGATCATTTCCTCAAACATCCGCCATCGATGCAGGAAAAACTGTCACTCTTACACTATGACTTAAGGCCACAGGGTTATAAGAGGAGGCCATAGGGTGACTTTATCTACTGGGTGGGCTTTTGCTGCAATGGAAAAAAATAAAAAATATGAAAACTCCTAAAAAACCCAAAAACAAAACACGAGGGAATCTGAAAGCCTCACTAATCACACAACTGAAGCAGTAGACCACAGTCAACCTGCTTCCTTCCATAGACTCCCCGGTCCAACAGTCAAAATGTCTGCTCCCTTTCCTGTCTCAGTCCTCATTTATTATTCATGTAAAGACCTCTGGCCCCATCTGAAAGCCTTGTTAAATCTTCTGAGGGATTCTTTTATTCCCCTTCCCACAACTCATTTTCTGCCCTCACAGAACATATAATATGGACACCAACTGAAAGACGTTTCCTTTTGGGAAGAACAACACACACCAGCCTTCATTTAACCTCGTTCTTCATTTTTTTCCTTTATATCATGAAGCGTCTCACCACTTTTGTGTTAAGGCACTTTATCTACAGTGGAATAAATCATCAAAGACACAATTGGCTCTACAAAGATTGTAAAATATGACAGGAATCTCGCCTCGACTGAAAATCTAAAACATGTTAAACCGTGTCAAATCTGTCAGAGATGTCAACACAGTTGTGTCATGAAGACACCTCGTGAATATTTATACAGATGCATGCTCGTGTCAGTTCAGTGTAGACTATGAGGATTTCAATCAAAAATATAGATAAAAAAAAATTACACCTGATTTTTTGTAGTTGCCTCATTTTGCGGTGACGTTAAATAAAATATGTGGTTCAGAGGAAAATATTTATTTATTTATCTAACCAGAAAACAATGGCATATTCAATATAAAGTTATTTCATATAATTAATTACACTAACAATTCACTACTAGTAAAAGTTAATTACTTGGGCCACATTGTAGTTATTGTGCAGTCAGCTATTATTATTATTCCATATAAAATTTTAAAATCGCAAAATTGCTGCATTCATTTTTACACTGTTATTCTATAGCACCATCGTACGTTTGCATCATCTGTTGAAAGCCATTTATCTCAACAAATTAAACTTTCCATGGTCTCAGACATACAGGTCTCTATCCAGGAGCTTCTCAGCCCATAATAATATATAACTATGAGTATAGCTATGAACATTCTGGTTCCAACAGTTAAAGTACAGGTACAGGTAAAGTACAAACTGATAGGATTTTCAATTTATTGTGTTTAGGTCTTACCACTTCATAAAATAATATAAGAAATGCGTCTTAAAAAGTTACATTCACCAACAAAAAAAAAAAAAAAATGGAGGAGAGCTGGAGTATGACCTCATTAATTCATTCACCAAAACTTATTCTGAGGGTATGAAAAGTTAATCATTCTTGTGACCTTTCCACTTGTTAAAAATGTGATGGTGACTTTTTGAGATATTTTGATAAAAAGCATACAGACAAGCAAATGAAATGGGCCAGAAACATGGACCCGAGGAGCTCTATTCATTGGAAGCAAGGAATTTATTGCCACTTGTTCCACAATTGATCCCAGCGTCAGTGTGATTTATTACTCATGCTTTAAAAAGTCAAGGTGGATCTAAGGCAAAGTCACACAGAGCGAAGCAACGCTGCTGGGCTTCTTAGGAATATACTGTGAAACAGGGTGCAGAATGACTTTGGTTACTTTAGTCGGCCGAATGATCATTTTTGGTCATTTCTGCACACATTCTAAGACAGAGACGGTGAGACCAGTGGGTCAAAAATCCCAGGTTCTATGTGGTCTACGGGGTCTGTAAGGTCCAATGTAGTCTAGGGGATCATTAAGGTCCAATGTGGTCTCAGAATCAGAATCAAAATCAGAATCAGAATCACTTTTATTGCCAAGTAGGTTTACACTAACATAGAATTTGCTTTGGTGGTTTGATGCATAAGATAAAATAAACATCATAGTAAACATAACAATAAGAATCAGTGCTTACA
>JAPTHA010000003.1:9349473-9360389 GCA_029814585.1 Gymnapogon annona
AATATTAATATCTTCAGTGAAATTTTAACATTGCAGAAATTCATCTCAAGGGGGGCAGGATCCTTTGGTGGGCTGGATTTGGGCCAGGAATTTGGTCCCCGGGCCACAGGTTTGACACCTGTGCACTAGTAGATGTTTTTAGTCATCTAACAATTATTTGACTTATTAAACTACATAAGTGCATCATAACAATGATCACATGAGCAACTTGTGATGTCACAGAGTGGTTCATTAAACTTCAAGATCCAAACATGCTTTGACTGAATAACACCTTCATCAAGGTGCAGTTTGGAGGAAAAAAAGGGGAGTTTTGAATGTTAATCACAAATAAAATTCTGAAATTTCCCCAAGTGGAATGCTAAAGGAATATCTATTCTAAAAAGACTATTACGTCCCTCTGTCCATTTCTAAGAAGCATTTCTCAAGCACCATACTTTCAATTCGGTTTGTTACATCCCATTCATCAATTGGCCTGATATTTTCACTCTCAAGCTTTGCCCATTTTTGGAGGGATAAAGGGATCATACGCAGCAAAACAAAAAGGTTAAGTGTTAATTTAACAAGTCAGAATTATATTCCCATTTCCCACACGCTCTGTGTCGAAACATACTGAACTCACAATGTGATGCGATACTATACTTGTCAAACTGTACATATGAAACCATACATAACTACAACGTGTGCATAAATCCCATACTTACAAGAAGAGCCTGGTTTGATGGCAGATCTCTATTTATTTTTTTGCTTTCCTCTGGAGGGGTCATTTGCAGTGTATATCAGCTCCTTCACAATCACGTCAGCTAAATTTGGGCCAACTCTGTTTTGCAATAAACAAGACCAGGGGTGGAGGAATTGGAGCGAGGACACGGGAGAATATGAACAAAGCTGTTATGGATTTCTGTGCAGAACCACAGATTTGATGTGTCACTCAGGTGATAATGTGTGCGTTGACATGTCATCAGCCTTTGATACGGTGTGTTACTAAACCCAGGCTGTATTTTAATGTTAAAAAACAACAAAACAAAAATTGAAAAAGAAAATTCATTCAGTTCACATAACTCACAAGAACTCATCTTGTGCTTCAACCTGCTGCAGTTCAGCTGTTGTATATAACAGTCGTTACTGCCACATGTGGAAAATGTTGGTACTGCTGTAATAACAATTCCCTTTCTTTCATACAGTTGCATAGTTTGTCTTTACTGAGTTTTGATAGTGTACAGTAGATTCATGATGTTATTAGTGTACACACTTACCTGAATGATACGGTGAGGTCCATCATTTTGTCATGTCCTCGTCTGTCAAGTTTGAGTTTGTGTATTTCCTGTGCTTTTATTTTGAAGGGAGTTCAGTTTATGTCCCTTCCTAGTGTGTGTACGTCCCCAGCTTCATCGGGGTTCCCGTACCTCCTGTTTCCAATTTTGTATTCATGTCTATGTGAGTCACCTGTGTCTCCCCCTGTATAACCCCTGTCCTTGTCACTCCCCGTTGCCAGACCATAGACTGTATTACTTGTGTTGCATCTCTGTCCAGCGTTTCCTTGAATCCCTCGTGAGTATTTGTATTAGTGTTGATTGTAGTAATTCTTGTTGTTTCCGAGTTGATTGAATTTTCCAAGTTGCTATAGCCTTAGTGCATTTTTGGAGTTCTAGTGTTAAGTATATTGGTTTTGATTTTTTCCTCTTCATGAGTGATTATCTGTTACAGTTTTAGATTTATGATTTTCCCGTTGTGGGTTTTTGATTTGGTAGAGATAACGATATTCCCGTGATTTTTGTGCGGCGGTTTTTGTTAATAAAATAGATCTTGTTATTGATAATGGTATTGCTTGAGTTCCGTGTGAACATTAAAATAAAAACTTTTATTTTTGTAAATTTCAAACCTGCTTCTGGATCATTTGTCTGGGGTAAAACCGTAACACATTTGGTGCTCTCCCACTACATGAACCTTTTGTAGTTCTAAAGTCCTTTTTAGTTCTTGGAACTTTTTTTCGCACATTCCAACAGCATTGGAATTACAAACTATGGCCATAATATGAACTATGACCATAGTTCGAACTAGGACCAGAGTTCGTATGAACTACGACCACAGTTGTGTTCAATGATTGTGTTTGCTGATTGGGAGACCTCAGACCACACCCATTTCTGCATCTTGAGGAAGGATAATGTATTACCTTTATCATATGCATCATAGACACAACTCATATTGCTTTAATGCAACAATATGCATCAGTTTATACAACAGATCTACGAACAACATTTGCAAACAACATCCGGCTGGATAGCTCAGTTGGTAAGGAATCGGGCTGGTGCATAGGGAACCCCGGTTCAATCCCCGCTATATGAACATCCAGTTGGTTGTGTCAGGAAGGGCATCTGAAGTAAAAACTTGTGTCAAACATGCGAATTGGATTTGCTGTGGTGACCCCAGAAGGGAAAAAGCTGAAAGACTACTGAATAAACACTTCATGTGGTTTTTTGCCTTTTCCCATTGGTGCATCACCTGTAGTGTTTCCATCTTCTCGTATCTGCTCATAACTGCAGTGGTTCCGCGACTTGTATCCGTATCTGTGTGAACTTCTGAGAAGAGAACGAACACACCTCTGGTCCATGTTGAACAGATGAAGAGAAGACAGTAGAGTGTGAACATGGTCAGTCTGTTGTTCATCAGGGATGTACCGTATGATGTTAAATCCATGTTCTGTCTGCTGTTGATGGGGCCAGTGCAGAGACAGCGCTCAACACTTTATGGATATTATCACTCCGTGACATTTGTATTTTACTGTACATTATTCTGTGAGGTTCCTCACATGTAAACTTACATTTTTTATCATAAATAAAGGTAATTTTCCATCCCTGTGTGTGTGTGAAAGTTATGTTGTGTGGGTACAGATACAGAATAAGATTACATCACACCTCCCCGTATGATCGTTCCTGTTGCCTGTGGAAATGCACAACAAAAAGATTCCCCTGGGGAGAATAGTTTGAAATAAATTCAAGGTGGAAAGTTCTTACAACTACACTGGGAAAACGCGTATTGTGAGCTAGTTACTAAAATTAGATGTTAAACATTTTTTTCCACATATGTTTTGTTGTCTATTTTGTTTCTGTTTGGATGAATACACACATGCAAATGGACACATATTCTAGTCACAGTGCTCTCGTCTTCATTTTGATTGATGTTTTCCTTCAGTAATAATTGAAGAAAGAAAACTGTCTTCCGATTACAGAAAATTACAATCTTATCATCACTCGGTCACCACAGCTGGTGTAACCCATTTTTGCAGGTAATGAAGAGAGTAGTCCAAGGCCAAATCATACTGCCTTTTCAAAGATGAAAGAATTTTTTTTTAGAGCAGCTTGCAATTTCTTTCAGCAACGCGTGATGCCTTGGTCGCTGTGATTGTGTGAGCGCAAGCAAGTTTGAAATATTTTTGCAAAGAAAGAAAACAGACTGCAGGGATCAGTTTGAAGGACTGTCTTGGTGGAGTGGGTTGAGACTGTTCTCCTCCAAACAGCATGATCAAAATGAAATGAGAGAGGCAGAGAACGCTACGGTAACAGGACAGACAAAGAGGACGTGCCGCATCGAAAGGACGCAGTTTTATTGATCAAGCACGGCTGCCGAAGCAGAAAACTTGAAACTGTGCATTTTAATTGATGGGATGGAGGTGTGTGTGTGTGTGTGTGTGTGTGTGTGTGTGTGTGTGTGTGTGTGTGTGTGTGGAGGTGGGGGGGAGATGAACGATGGTGGTAAATCATTCCCAACTGCATATCTGTTATGGTGCATTAGTCTGTTTCTTACGTTTTATTGCTGGATTTGCACACGTAAAGCCCGATAGAAGTGCGTGGAGGCAAATATATTGTGATGCCTTGATTCCCGTCTCGGTTTGTGAGCGTGATACACTCTGTATGGTGAAACATGGTGAAAAAAAAAGAAAGAAACTTTAGGAGCAAATGAAAATTTCATGGCCCAGCGCTTCAATATCTGACTGGGTTAGCTCTTCCATTTTAAGTCTCCGCCCTCAAAAAATAATCACATTCTTGGAGACGGATATGTTGGTAACATTTTTCTTTGTCTCTCTCTTCTGTGTCTCCAACTCCACAACAAATACAAAGACTTATACTTAATAAAGGTAATGCAAATACAACACAACACCCTCCCTCCCCTGTTTCTCACCAAAACATTTTTTGAGTGTAGCGCCGCATTAGGTTTAAACAAAGAGAGTTCCTGTTGATTCTGTATATGCAGAGGTTTGTCATTTCTATGCTAGTTACAGTTAAAAGCCATGCCGCATGTCACATTGCTTGTTTCTGTAAAACTCTATTAGCTGTGTGAAGTCAAGGCTGTGTCACATCAGACTTGAAAGCGTAGAGGTAAATGACGGCTTAGTTCAGTCTCTGTGACATTAACAGCTGGACAATCACAGAAAAGAAAAAATTCAGAGGAGAAAACCTGAGGAAAATAATTGGATACCGGCGGAAAGAATGAATTTAAAAGCTCAGAATATGCAAAGCGTGATTTTTAGCTTGTAAATGCCACACAGCTGCTGAAATCTCCAATGGTATTTACCAGTAGCGAACTGTGAGCGCAACAACAATCACCGCCGGGAAAAGACATCTTCACTGACAAAACAAACCGTATGATGAATTGAAAGCACTCGACAGCGGCGATCTTCTAATTAACGACAACGGTGTCAATAGATCTCCGCAAAAAGCAACCTGTTCAACATAAACTTCACAAAAAAAAAAAAAAACGGAGCTAGGCTACACAAATAAATAGCATAAACATCCTCCAAGGCCAACATCTGGGAATATCAAATACTCCTCTTACAAGGAGACCAACCATCATTATTACTGTGTCTTATAAAGTACACACACACACACTGACCGGGCCAAATAAATTCATCAGCATCAAACCAAAGTCCCACTTCAAACACACAGTCCTATGAACACAAGTCCTAAGAATGCTTCATGCATGACAACTATTCAATTAAATACCTATGTCAAATACAAGGAAATCTAAAAAGTTCTGGATGCATCAGCATAGTAATAATTGTTAAGCTGCCTTTTAACATTGAGCAGTTGGGCAGCAGAGGCTCCCTTGGCAGAGCGGGTCATCCAATGGCCGAAGGGTCAGCAGTTCAAATCCTAGCTCTGACTGTCCACATGTCAAAGTGTCTTTGAGCAAGACACTGAACCCTAAATTGCTCCCAGTGGGGCCTGGCGTAGTGTAGCATCATCTGTAGGTGATGGCACCGTCTTAAAGTCTATATTTAGACTTGACCTTCAACAGATGTCCTCATTCTATTGACATCGGTGCCAAAGCTTCCAGCCGCTCTACTGAGCATGCACCTGTTGGGTACAAACCTGAAAGGCAGGCTACAGTCTATTATTTTGTATTGTCCCATCCACTAAACATAAATCTGTGATTGGTCAATTCATCCATCACTCGAACTAAAACACACTACTTGGCCTTCTCCTGTGCACATGAAGTCCTAACTAATCAATGAGTCAGGTAACCTGGTCTTGATAGACTGACGATTTGCAGGACAGTAACCCTTTCATTATGTATGTGAAGTTGAGAGTAGGTTTAACTTCAGAATGTATCCTATATAAGAAAACATATATTATATTGATTGTATTATATGGAATTAAAAATTAAGCATTATTTTCTGAAATTAATTTTCATATAATTTAATCCTGAAAATCCCAAGGCCTTTTTGAAGGTGTAGGAGGCCCTGAGGGTCCACCTCTGTTAATTTACACAGAACACCATTGTTTACTTCTGAACTTTAGGATCAATTATTGTGTCCCCCGTTTGCCCAGCAGCCATGTTTAGAAATGATTAAAAACGCAGCAGTAAACTTTCTTTTGCCTTTTCCCTTCCGGGGTAACCCCAGTGAATCCCATTCACATATTTGATTTTGCCGGAGTTTTTACATCGGATGCCCTTCCTGACACAATCCAGGGTTTGGGACTGATACAATGAGACACAGGTCCCCTTGTGGCTACAGTTGTGGGCAGTAGTTGTGGGCAGTTTTCCCAAGGACCCACTCTGGACACTCACTGCAGGAATCGAACCCCGGTCCCTTGTACCTTAACAACTGAGGTATCCAGCCACATTTTCTCTCTATATCTCTCTCTCATTTGTTTTTTTCCTGCATCAGCATTGGAGATTGCATTGTGGGCGTGAAAAAACTCAGGAGCTTCTCTGACTCATAACAAAAGTGTTTTGGTTTGATTAAATATTTGTTATTGTATTTTGGTTTAATTTACATATATTCCCAGTCATTAAACCGAGCTGCTTCTCTAATCCTCCTCATGGGCTGCAAACATAAAAAAAAGGTAAATATCACCATAGTTAAAATGTGCAGATGTACAGGTAGAGCAATGTCAGCATGGAAGTTATGTTAGCAAACAAACAGTGATATGTCACCCAAAAAAGGTCTAAATTACATTACCTTATCTAATTAGGTTGACATTATGTAGAAGGTTTTTCTAAGTTATGTAGGTGTAATGTGTAACTTTTGGATGAGTTTTCAATGAGTTTGTTTTGGAGTCTTTCTTCAAACAACAGCACTTATTACCACTGCTTGTCCATGAAAGCCGATTACATAGTATTCAATATAGTTGCTCTTAAACACAGTCATATAAGAAGGCGTCAAGAGATATTTTTTTAAATCTATTTTTACACTCTTTTCATTTTATTTTAAAACATAATGGCTGAAAAGGTTCATATATATATATATACATTCTGAAGTTTCCCCGAGTGGGACTAATGAAGGTATATCTAATCTAATACATTCCCAAATGCCACCTTTGGATTCTGGATGTGATTTGAATGTGACAGCTGATTGAGCCTGAGGCTGTTTGGCCTCGGTGTTAATACACAGCAGGACTCAAAACACAACAGTATAAATGGACAACAGCTAAAATCAGGCACAAACAAAGACAAACATCTGATCTTATTTGAGTGACGTGCGATTATTCTAAATGTGAATAAACTGTAATAATTATTCAGTTTTGTGTCTTTGCCTTTTATTGTTGCACTTGCAATGTGAATGATGATTTCTTTTGGCTTTTTCCCTTCTGAGGTCTCTACAGCAAATCCAATTTGTATATATGATTTAGCAGGAGTTTTTACGCCGGATGCCCTTCCTGACACAACCCATGTTCGATCATACCGGGAATCAAACCCTGGTCCCCTATGCACCAGCCCAGTGCCTTACCAACTGATCTATCCAGCCGGTGCATTTCAAAGTGAATACATGTTACATTTAGGTACAGATGAGTCCATCAACTTCTTCCTGAAGCTTTCAGACATTTTTCATCATTATTCCATCAACAACTACCAGTGATCACTTACATCTGGGACGGTTGGGTGGGGCAGCTGTGGCTCAGTTGGTAGAGTGGGTAGTCCAATGGCTGAAGGGTCGGCGGTTCGAATCCTGGCCCCAGAGCAAGACACTGAATCCTAAGTTGCTCCCAGTGGAGCCTGGAAACACCTTGCATGGCAGCAGCTGCCCACTGGTGTGTGAATGTGTGTGTGATGTGAAGGCGAGGCCAATGTAAAGCGCTTTGAGTGCCTTAAATGTTTAAAAGCGCTGCATAAATGCAATCCATTGACCGTTTACAATTACATGACTTGCATCTGAAATTTCCCTGAATGGGACAATAAAATTATCTAATCTAATTTCATTTAATCTAATCATTTTGAGGTGAGTCTCTTGTCCCCTTGTATCAGTACACAGACCCTTCAAGATCACAACCTGCATTGACAGGTATATTGTGAGGGGTGGGGGAGGAATGGAGGACCCCAACGCAGTACAATTAAAGTACGTGGACAATTCTCCAAGTCAGGAACAGAAAAACAGGACCTGGTTACTGGGGCAGGAACAGGGAGATGTGGTCTGTTCAGTCAGAGTCAAAGAACCAGAAGTATCCAACAACATGGTGCTCAGGGTCAGACGGAAAGTGAGTCAGGTTACCTGGGCTGAGGTATCAAACTTGGTCAGGAAAACAGGCAGGTCACCAACAGGAATCCAGAATGAGAAAAAGAGACTGACAAAGTCCACTGACAATCTGGCAGAGAACGGCAGAGCTGGAGTGGCTTATACACTGGCAATGATTACAACACTCTCCGGTTGTTAGCAACAAGTGAACCTCAGGTCACTGATAAATGGGTCAAAGATCAGGGAAAAGTACAGGAGCAGGGCAGACCGGGACATATATTGTAGTGCCGCAAATATGGAGGCGGAGTATCAAACAGCAGAACACACTTTATTTTCCTGCTCAGCACGAGCTCCCATTCTCGATTGAGACAGTCTGTGACTCAACATGCCTCTATATACCCCAGGTTCCCACCCTCTACCGTCCGTGTGGGAACGATAAGCCACCCATAGGGTGAATTATGTCCCCAATCAGTCGCCACACGAGCCCCCCCAGAATTCACCCACAGACAAACCCCTTCGTCAGGGAGGAACAACAGTGCGGTTCCACCTGTGCGCACAGAGGAGGGCGGCGTGGGAGGGGGAGATGCGGGTGAGGGTGGCTGAGGCCGAGACGAGGAGCTCCGGGGCCAAGGCGAGGACTCTTGGGGCCGAGGTGAAGAGCTCTGGGGCCGAGGTGAGGACCGCCGGGGCCACGGCGAGGTCCGCTGGGGCCGAGACATTTGCACTCGAGGCTGAAGCGAGGACTGCCAGGGCCGGGTGAGGTCCACCGGAGCCTAGGCGAGGTCTGCCGGAGCCGAGACATGCTCGCTCGAGGCTGAAGGGACGGCCGCTGAGGCCGAGGCAAGGTCCGCCAGGACAGAGACATGCGCACTCGAGGCTGGGCTGAGGACCGCTGGAGCCAAGGCGAGGAACTCCGAGGCCGAGACATTCGCGCTCGAGGCGAGGAGCTCCAGCATGCGGCGTGCAGCCCAGAGAAGCACAGGCGTGCACCAGGGCCAGCAGACCGGGAGCAGAGCGTCGAGTGGGGCTGCTAAGGGCTGCTGCCACGTGGCGGTGGCACGTGTCCATAATGGAAATTATAAAACTAATTAGCCGGCCGTAATTTTAGCCTCCGCGAGGCATGCTGCCACTGTGGTCTCTCCAACTCCGGTAGTTATAGTGCGGTGTCGTCCGCCATCTTGTTCGCGTGGACCCAGAGACTGCAGGTCCACTGCCGGGATCACCAGTGTAGTGCCAGAGATATGGAGAACAAACTTTATTTTCCTGCTTGGCACGAGCTCCGTTCTCGACTGAGACAGAACGTGTCTCAACATGCCTCTATATATCCCAGGTTCCCACCTTCTACGGTTCGTGTGGGAACGATAACCCACCCATAGTTCCGGGGTGAATTGTGTCCCCAATCAGTCACCACAAAATTGCATTTTGTTGTGTAGATAATAAAATTAATATAATTTCGCCACTATGTGTACAAATATTACCAATATCTGAAGCAAAACATCATCCACATTCCATGAGATATTTTTGAGAAGAAAAAATGATATTTCCACAGTTTTATTTATTTTTGTAATAAAAACATACACATATTGGAGACTAAGTAATATTGTTGATGCCCAAAAGATGGAACTACACAGAATAAATTAACTGCAGCAGAAGAACGGACATATACAACAAAGATACACCAACAAACTAGTGGCTCCCAACACAGTCTTCATACATGAAGGTGTGTGAATTGTATGTATTAAACCATAAACAATGCTCATACAGGCTGTTTAATTAAAAAAAAAAAAGTCGGATAATACATATTAGCATTGGCACAGAGCCTTTAACCACCATGACAATCATTTATTTAATTTATTAGTCATGGTCGAACGCTTTCTACATTCCAGTGCAGTAAAAATGGAAGTGTTTCACTGAGTCGGATGTGATCACTGTAAGAAATTATTCTGCATTAGATTAGATCAGATATACCTTTATTTCTCTCACTCGGGGAAGTTCCAGTTATGTAACGTATGTAATATGTAACAGACAAGGTCACATACAGTATATGAGGAAAATGTGTACAAAAGAACAACAAATACAACCTTGTTATACTTGAGCCAAGGTAAGTCTTTACACAGTGTAATTTCTGACAGTTACAGCGACTCTAGAGTTACAGATGTGTTTGTGAAGAGGATAAACAACACATAAATTGTCTATAGTCAAAGGACTCTAAATACAGCCAGATGGAAGGCTTACTGATCAACAAGGTCTGAAATGGGCTTTACTGGCAGTTGTGGAGGACAATTATAGGCTGAGGAAATGAGCGTAGAAAATGAGACTAAGAGGAGGACAAAGGAGGCATGTCAAATACATGAACCAAAGCAAACAGGCGACCGCTTAATCCAATCAAGACCTTTCACATGAAGGAAGAAGAAAACGGAATCATAAATAATGACTGGTCAGACAAAAAGGGACACGGAGCTCAACTTAACAACGTCGACGAAGTCCAAGTATTTTTCCTTGACTTATAAGTGATGCCGACCCATTCCCAGATTGCATCGGCTTCCATTGATTACTTTGATCCTAAACTAAACTCATTTACTCTCTTCTTTTTTTTGGAATAATTTATTTTTTATTTTTCATTAGACAACAACATTACATTACATCAGACAACATTCACATTTGTTCACCATCAGGCCGCGCGCCCACCCACATTAACAAGGCCAGAGGCGTCAGCCGAGACAAAACCCAAACAAAACCAAATGACATGAGACAAGACAAGACAGAGACAAGACAAGACCAAACGTTGACAATACAAACTACACAGTACGCAGAGAGACACATGTTAACGTCACGCCCCCTCCATCACACATGTACAACTACAGTATATAGAGTGAGTCCATGTGGTGTATATACATATATAGAGTGAGTCCATGTGGTGTATATATGTATATAGAGTGAGTCCATGTGGTGTATATATGTATAT
>JAPTHA010000003.1:9360525-9372850 GCA_029814585.1 Gymnapogon annona
AGGTGACTCCATCACTACACAGCTTCCTCCATAACTGCTCATCAATAGTGATTCCTAGATCTCCTTCCCATTTAGTTTGTGCTCTGTGTCTATCTGGAATCACCATGGTGGACATAAGGGCTGTGTACATCCTTGAAATTGTTGTCAACAATGTTTTTTCTGCATGGCACAGGTGTTCAACTTGAGACATGGGAGGTAGATTCCAATTTCCCCTTTGCAGAGTCCTGACAAAGGGGAAGGACTCTGACCTTTCAAGAAATTTTAGTCCAGGCTTTGTTGTCTGTTGATTTTAGTGCTGCTGTCATAGAAATGTTATAAGCCCTCAAAGAGACCAAAAGGCCAACTGCAAGGTTTGCATTCTTTGATTAAAAAAAAAGAAAAAACTGCAAACGAGCAAGACATAGAACAAACAAGAAAAGAACTTGACTTAAGACACAATAAAAGATGATAATACATGACAAGACAGCGAGAGGGCACGTGACAAAAAACAAACAAACAGCGGGACTGTCGTGCAAGAACAAGTCAATTCGCCTCAATATCTCTCCCTAAGGCCGGCAAAATTTTCTTTAGCGAGACAAGCGAGGGACATCAGGGAGGCAGACACAGTGGTCAGTCTGCAAAGGACCAGCAAGACAAGGCCTGACGGAATCAGTGAAACGAAATAACAATATGACACAGAAGGACTCAATATAGGGCGACCCATGTCAACAGCTGAGGGAAAGTGAAAGAGACAGAATGTGGAATCCCCCTGTGTCAACAAATTGCTTATTTTATTTTTCCATCACTTTTCTGCAGCAGCTGTCTTAGAAGATGACAACATGACTGAACACTTTTAATGAAACACATTTTTAAAATACGACAAGAAGAAGTGCATCTATATAAATATTTACTAACCACCTCTGAGCTCTACTGAGTACAACCTTTATTATTGACTGGGTTTCCATCTATGGCTTCCTATTGGCAGATTCACATATTTATTTATGTCAGTTTGTTTCCGGGAATATTATTCGGTTGTTGTTTGGCCCCGCTTGTCAAATATTGATAAACTCCCCTGAGACATTATTTTTTCATCGTAGCACTGTCCACTCAGGGAACAGAAACTAAGTGTTGGATTTCTAGTGAATCTTCTTGTTCTGGTGTCCACCTTTAATAAACTACTAATTAAATAAGACAATGTGTGAAATAAAGTATTTCAGATGGCTGCAAGCGCGTGGGCAGAACTTTATATTATAGATTATTATACATTCAATTGTCACTGAACTTTACACAAATTGTGTCATCATTAAACAACACATCTATTTTTATGTAGATCTTTTGTTCTGTTTTTCCCCCCTGTATTATTCCTCTTTTTGTTTCTTAGATCTAAATGACTTTATTTATTTCAGTTTAGTGTACACATGGTGCTGTTTACTCATCAGGTTTCAAGGTTAAGATAAGGTTTTAAATCTGAAAAAAAGTCCTACAATTATAATTATGACAATTATAGACTAGGCGTAATTATACTCTTTAAACATCTGCAAGTGACGGGGATGGTGAAATGAGTGCAGGGAAACATCAAAAAACACTTCAAAACTTTGTAGAACCTTTCATTAAATTTCATACAGTTCAATCTTCTGTAATTTTTCACTCATGCGCGTTGATTTTCAGATTCCAATTATTAAATTTCCAAGCAGTATATCCTTCAAGGATTTACACAGTTACTAAGAAAAATCAAACCATATTCATCAGTTTTTTAATTAAAACTCACCTTAACAAAACAAATAAACTGTTTCCCAGCCGTAAAGCTCTTGTGTTTTCTATGTGTACGTATATATTTGCAACATCTGTAAATTAACATTCGCCTCAGATAAGTATAACAAAGACACGGAAAACACAACAGAAAACTCTTTGTAAACAAGATCCAAATACAACAGTTGGTTGCTTTTGGTTGAACTCTCATAACCACACCCACCTTGGAAACTAAAATCCAAACATTTGCTACAATACCATTACTTCCCAAAGGTGCTGAGCACAGTTTGCAAACATTATATTTTCACATCACAACTCAAACTTTTTACAGTCACCCTTCAAATCTGCAGGGGGTGAGGGCGGCCGATGCTCATTGTTTTAAATATTTGCTCTCCCTGTAGCTTGTACATGTCCTCATTGCATATTTTGGTGGCAAATTTCATGAGATGCAGGAACCTAGGAAACCCTTGGGGTTTCGCAGTGTGACACCCCTCTGTGAAGCAGTTTTAAAAATGACAATGTACCTCCTGAAACGTGGACAGAAGGAGGGAAACCGGGCATTTTTATAAAGACAACAAACAGTATCATTACAACATGAAAGTAAATAACCTTGTTAAAGGTTGCCGCCTGCTACATGCCCCAGTAGTCCTCATGCTTCTTAATCCCTCCTGCTGGGCTGTTAAACTCCCCTTTAATTAGAATGCAAATACCACTAATAAGGTTAATATACCAAGACTTTGTTTTTCTGTAACCGAGGCATAGAATGAGGAAGGAAATGTGATCCTAGGAAACTGAACCAAAGTTCAAAATATCACTGAAACACAACAGGATGTGTGCATTCTCTTTATATCCATTGTCAAAATGTTATATGTTTTTAGATGTTACCTGTCATTGTCAGCAATTAAATTGACTCATTGACAATAAGAGGAAAAAAAAAAGTTAATAGAGAAAAAGCAGTTACCGAGAAAACATAAAGAGAATAAGAGGCAGGAAAGCTGAGGAAGAAATGTGAACATCATTCATGATTAGAGGCAATAAAACCAATAGTGGTCCATCAGCAGTAAAATATAACCCAGAGGAAGGTTATGCTCATTTTCTTTTGCTTGTGATGTGTTTGCATGTGTGGTTTCTCTGCCCCGCCTTCATGTAATTTCCTTTGCAGAAATAAAAAGGCTCCTGAATCATGATGGGATGTCATCTAGGAATGTTCTGTGCAGATCGTTGTCCTATAGAAGAGGGTGTGATTTGTACTGATGGGATGAGGGGAAAAGTTTGACGTGATGCTTTAAGACCTATTATGTCCTGGGTGAGGAAGGGAATATGGTTAGACATAATTGGCAGTGGAACCAAACTGGTGGTGATAGGGCAAACACTGACTCAGGATCATGTAAAGCCCACAGAGTAACAATTGCAAACAAATAGCCGGAGCAGGGAACACAAGGTTACTCTCACCTTCATGAAAATTTAAGGGGGTATTGATGTTTAAAATATGAGTGTTACAACCAAGCAACTGTCGCTAAATAAATGCAAAGCTTCCTCAACCAAATGTGGCACCAATCAAAGGTTATGTTATGTAGTTGCCAATTTGACCCCACCCCCTCCACCCTGCAGAACCTCTTGTCTGCTTTTGACACTTTTATTAGATCGATGTGTGTGTTGCAAGGTAATATCTTTTAATCACAGGTCGGATATAAAACTCAACTTTTTTTTTTTTTTCTTTGATTTGATATCCTTGTCGTGATTGATAGATATCATCAAAATTAAAGGCTCAACTTTGAGGTCAGGAAGAGTGATTTGCTGTCGGCGCGTCTTTAATACTGAGAGGTTGAGTCGACCAGTCGTTTCTCTTTGGGGATAGTGAAAGGAAGAAGAATAAAAGGAGGTGGTTGTGGAGTGAAAAGTGAGGGGATGAGAAAGGTGGAGGAGAGCATCTTATGAGGTTATTAGGTTTTAATCAATATGGTATATAGCCAGAAGATGATTGGAAAACAAACCTAATCTGGGAAGAAATACGTCTCTCATTCATCTCCCAGGCCTGTCTCTCCAGTGAATCCGTCAGGCTCCTATTGCCACCTTTTTCCATCCAATACACATTGCAATGAATGTTGGGAGCCTGTACATAACAAACACTTAAACAAAGCAAACAACACCTGAGGTAAAAAAAAAAACAAAAAAAAAAACAACACAGCATGGGTCAGAGAAGAACTAAAAGAGAAAATGAATAGTGGAGGTCAGAGGCCGGAGTTGTTGTTTTTTTTTTTTATTGTTTTTTTCAATATTAAGCTGTAAAATGTGTTTGATTAAGCACAACTTTGACCTGCATATTAAATTTCCACTACAATATGTAAAATTAAAGCACTTCTACTGTATTGACAGATTGCTATAATGAAATGTGACACCTCTGTAGTAAATTACTCTCATTTAGGTTGGTTATGAATTTAACTTATGTTATGAGTTTAGTGCAGTGATCCTTGACATGCTTTTCCTCTTATTGCTTGGTACGAGCAATAGGATAAGAAAATCCAAAATGTTTTTTATCCAAAGTGCACTGACAGCTAAGTGTATCATGAGTAGATGTGCTGTGCTAGATCTGATACTGGATGGCTGTGTGAGGAAATTTGTGATTAGTGCATAGATAAATTCTTGCTTGCTACATACACTTGTAGGTAGCATTTAGCACAGGGGTGGGAAATCCTGGTCCTGGAGGGCCAGTGTCCCTACAGCTTTTAGATGTTTCCCTCTTCCATCACTCCTGGATGTCATTACATCTTTATCAGGCTTCTGCAGAGCCTGGTGATGAGCTGAACAGTACAATTGTTTCTGTTAGTCACAGCGTGTTCGTGTTGTTACCTTTCTGTTTTGCTGACAATTTTGGCAGCTTCTGCCACCTTCTTTGGAGCAGTGGTACGGTGTTTCCGTGTCTCCTTTTAAGTCATGTGACTTAAAAACCAGCGGGGGGTGAGGCCGTCCAGACAGAACTGTCAAATGTGTCATGATGGCCACACCCCCCGCCGGACGGTGTCCTTTTGAGGATGGCGCCCCAGGTGCGGGAGGGGTTGTAGGCCCCTTTGTCCCAGTTGCTGTGCTCGCGCTTCCTGATCTCTATTGCCTCCTTGACCCAGCGCCTGAACTTGTGTGTTTCAGTTGTTATGATGCTGGTCTTGTCCCAGTCCATGATGTGGTTGTGTATTTTGCAGTGATCTGTTATGGTCGACTTTTTGTTTTGTTGTTGTGCCATGTTTCTCTGTGTTCTGGTGAGCCTGGCTGTCTCTTTCTCACACTTTGTTTGATGTTCTGCCTTCCTTGTGTACAATGTCCTCCCAGTCTTCGCTATGTATGTTTTGTTACAGGATTTGTAAGGTATTGCATTTTTTATCCGTCAGAATTGCGTCTTTTGGATGTACAGTAACTTTATAAGTATTAAATGGGGTTTTATTGCTGTGTTGATATTGTGCTTTCTCATTGTCCGTTGAATGGCCTCTGTTATCCACGGATGTAAGTGATGGTGATGATGTTAGTGTATTTGTCTTGTTCCCGTGTAAATTGTTTTCTGTGTTGCTGCTTTTTTTTCTTTCTTTATTTTCTGTTGGTCATTTGCCTTTATTTTGGCCCATTTTGGGTATTGGTATTGTGCGAGTGCATTGTTGACGTACTGTATGTTTCCTCCTGATGTCTGCCTATGTCCTCTGTGATGCATTTGGCCCTTTGTTGCCCCTTTCGCCATGACTAACAGAAACAATTGTACTAGTTAAAGAAAGTACGGCAAGAAAAATGAACTGCATCGAGCTGAACAATGATTGGACCAGGTGTGATGGAAGAGGGAAACATGTAAAACCTGTAGGGACACCGGCCTTCCAGGACCAGGATTGCCCACCCCTGACTTAGCAGGTAGCTGTGGTCTTTGGCTGGGAACAGCATCCTTAAGTGGTGCACAACCTTCACTGAGTGTTTCAGCCCTCAACCATAACAACGTCGGGTTGCTGGGCCTGAGGTTAGCAGTTAGACAGCACACTGTCTACCTGCTCCTGGCCTACATCCTTCCTCCTCCCCCTTACTCCAAGTTTTTAAAAAACTAGGCACGTTCTGCCACATCCCCCATCCTGCATAATATCTCGTCTGGATCTTGTCTTTGCCTCACTCCAAATAGGGAAATCAGTTAAACTAAAGCCTCACTGCTGGACACATTGGTTTCTATGATATCTTGCAGCTTCAGATACCTCAGTACCCGCTCCACAGCTGTGTTGGCAGCCTACTCTTGCCCAGAACAGGTTGTGACACCTTCTTGTTTGACAAGAACATTGTTGGAATCCCTCAGGCTTAACACAACTCTGCACTTTTCCACCTTGTACTCCTCCACAAGCAATGACAGGGGGAGTTGCAGCTGCCCAGGCCCTATTCAAAGGCCCACTGAGGAAAAAATTGGTGGAATGCCTAGCCATCTAGGTAGGTGTTCCTTTCAATGATCTCCACGATTGTCAAAAGAAACTTGTAAACAGTGAAGAGCCAAATGTTGGTACTGTCAGGTCTTAAACTTGTCCAGCAGTAAAGTTTTGTTGATCCTCTTCAGCCATCCTCTGTCTGCTTTACAGCCTCTTCAACACTAGCCACGACGTTGAACCACTTCCCCAGACACTTGATTGAATTGTCCTTGATGGATGGAAAGACCTCACCCTGAACTCTTAGGCTAAACTTGCTGGTGACTCTGCCCTTCTTGATAATCAATCTCCTAGACTTCCTGGCTTAGCCAATGAAGAAACGCTGCCTGAAGTGTCCAGTACCCATCTTGCTTGGAAATGAGCCACAATAGTTATTGTGATATTGTCCATAAACGCTCTGTCAGGACAATGCCAGATTCTGATTTAGGGCTCTGGGCTATGACCTCTTCTGTAGAAATCAGTAGGTTAATTTCTATAATGAACAAGATGAGTGAGATGGAACAGTCTGTTGGAATCCCCTTTTAGGGGTCCAGCCAACTGATCGTGATGTAAATCTGAGTTTGAATCCACCACGATAGCTATTGATCATATCTTGGATTGATACTGGGATGTGATAACGGTCAAGTCCTTCCTGGATGAAGTCATGTGGGATTGACCCATATCGAACCAGGCAACCCTTAGGTTGGGCTGGGATTTCAACTATCAGGATACAATATATTGATGTAGTGATTTTGCAACATGTAAGATGCGACCCTTTTTGCAATACAAAGGAGATCTTGCACTCTACATTCAGGCCAGAGATTGTCCTCATTGTGGAGAACCCCTCCTCCTTTAGGACAAGAAATCTCTCTGCAAATTTCCAGCTAGGTGGAATTGTGCCCTTGGTCCAGATATCTCATGATCTTACACAGCCTGTGAAGAAGTTTTACGAATTTCTTGTACACCTTATGCGGTATACCAATTGGGCTTGGGACAACTGATGATTTGGCATTATGGATGATGTACTGAACTTCCTGCAATGGGTGCACCTTCACATTCAGTTGGGTAGAAATTAAATAATGCAAAGTCCAACCTCAGGCAAACAACTAGAGTGAGAAGTTCAGTGCAAGATTTAAGAGGGGCAGGTCAAACTGCAAACATTCCATATATATTCATAATTGAGTGTAAAAAATTCTAATTAAAATCGACCACATGTTACAGGTACAGGTACAGTTGCTTTGGAGTTGAAATAACAATATATGTGTCTTTTTTTTTTTTTTCATTCCTATCCTCTTGATCATGATTGTCAAAATGAAAATTTGAAGAAAAGCTCAGAAATATTTGCATTTATTCAATGCATTGGAAATGCAGAAAAGAGAAATGTTTACATATGTAGCAATGTTCACTGAACAAAGTGTGAAGTCTTTTATTAACCCTTTCATACATGAATTATGGTAACCTAAATTATGATTTTTGTCACCTGTCACATTAAGACATTTATATAAGAAAATTACTTCAAAATAGCTGTTCCACTGTAGTGTAGACGACACTATGCATGGAATATTTAATGACATAAAACAAACAAAAAAAACAAGACATTGTCTGGCAACACAAAACTAAATTAATTGTCGATGTTAGCATTTCCATTGTTGATGGAAAATCCAACTTTCCTTCTCTGTCTAATTTCTAATGTAAATTATGCAGTAAAGGACATGAAATAATGAACATATGAAAGTAATTGAAAGTAGATTGTGGTCCATTGAATTCCTGGAGAGCCACTAGATACATGGTTTTGGTCTACCATAGTGTGGGACTCTCATGTTTCTGTCATGATTCATCAAGGACATCTTACTGTTTTATCACAGTTTCACAATATTGTTTTTTCAGTTTGTTTCATATTGGATTGTAGGTGGCTGTTCTTTACCCTTGACACTATCTACCTTCAAAATGAGAGGAGCATGTATTTGTTATGCAACAGAAGGTCTTAAAACATGTGGGTTTATCCAGTGATAATTCTGTCTGATGCAGAGATGTGTTTTCCTGTAGAGAGCATGTCTTCTGCCTGTGTTTTGTATTTTCCTCCTATTCTTCTGTGTGTGCGACATCCACAGAGGCATGAATCTGGTGTGTGTTTGTGTCTCTAGCCAATAACAGCACTGGGCAGCCTTTATGGATGGATCAATGCAAAGGTTAGTTAATTAGTTTAATTCATGCTTTTAATATTTGGAAAATGAAGTATATTTTTAAACCAACTCTTGTCTCAACAACACTCTAGTACTCATGCAGTTATTATTATTATTATTATTATTATTATTATTATTATTATTATTATTACAGTGTCAATGTCCATGTGTTTTCTTAGAATCAATTTAATAGAAATTGTCTGCTTCTGTGTTTCATGTGGGTTTACCTCAGAATGCTTTTCTGGATTTTGATTGGCTGTGTAGATAATAATGTTTTGCTGAGCCATGACTTGGGAAGTAAATGAGTGAGTACTGTACTGTACCACAGTAAACTATAATTGCTCAGAAGTTAAACAACCTTTCTGTTGATTCCTTCCGTCAAGAATAACTCACCATCTCTGACCAATCTTGTGTATTACCAAAATATCGCAAAGACACTACTCCAGTCACTACTCCAGACACTACTTCCAGATTGGAAACACAAATATTATGTAACATAAGATTAAATCTGTCCATACCCACAAATATACACCAGCCCATTGTTTGAGTACGTGAATGTGTTCCTGTGTTTTATAAGGTGAGCAATATGGATAGACTTTATCCCCTTTCCTGTTTGCAACTTGGATAACGTATGAAATGTGAGATGCGAGAGACCAGCTGCAATCTGTTCTGCTCCTGAATAACGTCCATTAGGATAAAGACTTGAGTGGAGGAAACAGAAGAAATAGAAAACAGTTTGGCTAGGATGTGTTTCCATGGCACTTGAAGTGACGCTGTGCTCCTGCTGAAGGACCTATACTGGTGTAATAAGTACACCCTATGGACATGTCTCTTTAGATATGTATTGGACATGACTAGCTGGGGAGCAGACTCCGGGGCACATCCAGGTCATGCTGAAGGAGCTGCGTCTCCCATCTGGCCTTGGAGATCACCCAATTGGAGCTGGAGGTAATTGCTTGGGAAAACTGTGTCTGGGCTGCTCACCTTTATGTAACCGTGAACCTTAATTATTCAACATCGATAATCAAGTGGAAGCACAAATTGCTAACTGCAGCTTGTGGAACTGTGATTATACTTTCAAAAAATATAATATAACGCACACACACCTTTACACTTGTTGCTAATTAGCAATTTTGTAAAGCTGAGAGTACCCAACAGTAGTGTATGAGAATGTGCCACAAACTGTTCATTTTAAAATGGTGGAAAAGGTACTTCACTTCATGAAAAGACAGATGGCCGGCCTTGGTGTGACATCTTCTGAAAATAAAACATGACATCCGTTCAGATGACAGTATCAGACTGTTTCTCATATCCACTTCATCTGAACGCATACACACGTCTGAATGGATAGAGTCACTCATGCATAAACGTAGCAGGCAGCACAGTGTGTACATTAGATCAGCTGTCCTTGCGGTATCTGTAGATCAGAAAACATGTATTTCTAACAGCATGGGATGTTATCCACATGTACATGGTACAGAGGGGAATTTTGTGAGGTCCTATTACACAGCTGGGTACAATACGGTTCCTGGTGTTTGTAGGTGTGTGCGTTTAATATGTGTGTGTGTGTGTGTGTGTGTGTTTTTTTTTTTCCTATTTCAGTTGGACTAAACACAAATGCTTTTCGCTATTACTTGTCTGATTTAAACGCATGCGCTCATGCCCTGGCAGTGCAGCAGTCCTCTCGCTGTCAGCGAAGTGGGGCTACAGTGGTATCTGTTACATTGCTCAGTAGCTTACTGGTGTATATGTCTTTGTACAGATGCACATGTGTCAATGCCATTCCTTTCAAAGTGCCACCGCACAACCCCTCGGCCATTCACTGTCGCAAACAGAGCCCAGAAGAGGTATACTGCAACGGAGCATGACTAAATATTTCAGCAGAGCAGATGGCCAGGACTTTGTCAGTAGCAGTGGTAAAATGGTGGAATAGCAATGGATTCAGAACTTATTGTTGCCTTTTAACCAGCCCCATTCGGGCAGGGAGCTTGTAGAAATCAGAGACAGTTATGGGACATTTTCAGCATCAGTTCAGGGTTTTAACACCAAAAGGAGCAAATGTGTCACGAAATAACAGACTTCACTTACATAGCTCTTTTCTACACATCATGGTACTCAAAGCGCTTTACACTGACTCACATCTACTCATTCACACACCAGTGGGCGGCTGCTACACCACGGCAGGCCCCACGAGGAGCAATTTTAGGGCTCTGTGTCTTGCTCAAGGACACTTCAACGTGTTTATCGGCGCCAGGAGTTGAAACACCAACCGTTTGGCCATTGGACGACCCACTCTACCAACTGAGCCACAGCCCGTGGTATTAAAATATAGATTTTTTTTATGTCAAATTGGATTTAAAAAAATACTTTTACTTTATTTTTGTTTTGGTTTTTTTCATAATTTAGTCATGTGTTTAATGAAGCTAAAATGCTAAGTTATACTTCATTAGATGTTTAAGTTTACCAGAGAGTCATATTTTTGTCATAAAATGGTTACCAATTTATTCTTTTTTTTTTTAGAATAAAACAAACAATTGAAATGAGATTCACAATGTTAAAATAAATAAATAATAGACATTGATATTTTGTAATAAAATGACGGGGCACTGGAATTGTAAACTGCAATACAGATTTTTTGTCTTTTTTGTTTTTTACATTTCATACAATGAAGTAATATTTCATTCACAATATAACCTATTAAATACACCAAAACTTTACACAGATACTCTTGGGTAATTAAAGACTGGAACATTGATTGGTTATAAAAAAAAAAAAAAAAGCTGAAGGAAACTTTAACCAATAATTAGGTTAATTAGCACCCCTGCGACCCTGCAAAAGGATAAAGCGGATTCAGAAAATAAGCGAGTGAGTGAGAGGTTAATTAGCAACAGGTCAATAAAATTAGTCTCTCAAAAGTTAAGACGGGTATAGGTTTTGTGCCACGAGGCTGATCCCATAACATGTTATTTCGATGTCTATATCCTTACGCAATACCCTCAGGACATGCCAAACCCCAGTGAGTGAGAGATGATGACAGGTTGATCACACAGGACTCATTACTGGAATTACCATGTGCACGTCATAGGTCGATAGAGGGACGGACGAAACACAACATCTAAATGATTGAAGCAGTTAAAGGTGACGTGTAAACACATTTACAATATGTTCCACAGCTCGTCCTGATTTGAATGGAAGGTACACGTGCCCGAGTTTATTCATTTATTTATTTATTTTTTGTTCCTTTACTTTGTGAGTGCCCTCTTCATGATGTGATTTGACATTACAATCTTAACATTGATTACAAACACAAATGTTCTTTACTCATCTCAAGCCACAGATAATGACAGTGTAGAGACAATGAGCCTGAGAGAACTCCAACATTGATTTAGCATCACGTTGAAAGCTGTCGTTAGACCTCTTTGGTCTTTATGGAGAAAACTGTGAGAGGAAATGAGTTTTTTGTGTACATTTGTGCTTAAGATGACACTCAATTATTTGGTCATTTCCTTGTCTACTCCTCTTTTGAAGGGATTGTAAACACCCAAACAAGATATTAAATAAAGGAGAGGATGCAGCTTTATCCACCTGAAGGAGATAAAAAGGATGTCATTTATTTCTTGTATTTGATTAACAATATTTATACCCTTTTCAAGAATGGCTCGCACCCTTTTTTTTTGTTTTTTTTGGATAGAATAATAACAGTACTTTCTAAAATGAGTGCTTTTCGGATGTGTTTTGTGACTTCAGCTGCAGAAAACACTCATCCTTTCAGTCTTTCTCCCACCACACCCAAACACACTCAACGGTGATGGAGCTCTCTGGATTTGGAGGGAGGCCCAACTCATTAGGGTGATTGTCTGAGAAGCGCCTTTGACCACAGATCATGAAGTGCATAATTGGCCCTGGATTTGTCGTAAAGAAAGGCGCGCGCACACACACACACACACACACACACACACACACACACACACACACACACACACACACACACACACACAC
>JAPTHA010000003.1:9413340-9424187 GCA_029814585.1 Gymnapogon annona
CCCGCCCCCCCTTCTCCAGCAGTGAGAGCGAGTACAGTACAGCATCTTATTTTTTTATTTCAATGTATTTTACTGAATTAATAAAAAGTGTAAAACATGTACAGTATTTGGCTATTTATTTGGATTTTTAAGGCTGTCTAACTTTTACCCGCAGTCCGACGGCCCAGTGTGTGTGTGTGTGTGTGTGTGTATATGTGTGTGCGTGTGTGTTTGTGCATGCTTGGCTGAAGAGTATACAGATAAATGCTGCCAAAAAGCTTCTTTCACATGATGGACACCTGTTGTTCACCTCTGTGTTTGACACTTTTCTGTGCATATAGGAAAAAGCACACCAATAATATATATGGTCTGTGCAGCAATTTATTATATTTGCATTTTGTTATCAGCAAATCTAAAAGTAATTTTGAGTGAGGTTAAAAGAAACACTCCTAAAACACAAGGGTGTTCTTTTGTGGCAGCAGAAACAATGTATGACTGTGCAGTGCTATAGATATTGTCCAATGCTAAGCAGTAAAATACTGTTTGTTTGGGTTTTTTTTTTTAGAACCAATTAATTTTTCCCAAAATTTTGGACTAACTCCACTACTAGTTGATTTGCACTTGAATGGCCTGGAATCTTTCCAATCAGGCAGATTTGCAGTCTTTGAACCGACACAGGCACTTAAAAAGGCAACTCTTCAGCAGGTTTGGCTCATTTTAATTACAGCTGCTGCTGTTGTCCAGTCAGAAACCAGCTCCACATTACAACACTGGATTCTCTTTGTAACCGGGTGGTAAACCCAAGCCTGTACAGTATTTTTGTTGTATCTGTTGTGCAGATTTGTTCTGTTGTTTTGCCTGGTGCAGTGACTTTTCCTAGACACCAGGGCAGAGCTACAAAGCGCGGCATCTTTAGTTTCAGTTTTCTTTGTTTGTTATGTTCTTTGGCCTTCGTTCTTTCTGTTCCAAAATGGCGGACTCAGAGAACATAGCGAAATACCGCTCATGGAGTTAAGAATCGGCTGATAAAGGACACCTCAAGCTGCCAGTCTTGGTTGCAGATGGCCGACCAACATCAGCTAACGGCGTGTGGGTTTCTGTTGGTTGGTCTATAAGCTGCTGGACCCGTAAGTCCACTGCCATATATATGGTAGCAGATATTTTATTGATATTTCTTTTCTTTGGTTTGTTGTCCATTTGCTTTTTTTTTCTTTCTGATCAAGCCCAACACTGATCAGATATATATCAGATATCTTTTTTATAACTGAATGCACTGAAACCTGTAATTTGTGCCATTTTTTTCCCATTTGTTTAATTTATGTGGTGCGGGCGGAACCATCTGCAGCTCAACATGTCGAAGACCAAGGAGCTGATTTTGGACTTCAAGAGGCCAAAAGCACCAGTGACCCCTGTTTCCATCTCAGGGGTTAATGTGGAGACAGTTGAGGACTCGAAATACTCGGGGTCTACATTGGCAATAAACTGGACTGGGTCAAAAACACCAGTGCTCTGTACAATAAAGGTCAGAGCCATCTCTATTTCCTGAGGTGGGTGAGGTCCTTCGATGTCTGCAGAATGATGCTCAGGATGTTTTATGAGGCTGTGGTGGCCAGTGCCATCATGTTTGCTGTTACATGCTGGGGCAGCAGACTGAGGGTAGCAGACACCAACAGACTCAACAAACTTATCATGAAGGCTGGTAGGTTATGAAGTGGCATCTGATAGGAGAATGTTGTCCAAAATAAGAACAATTTTGGTTAACTCCTCCCACCCACTCCACCACGTGTTGACCAATCACAGGAGCACATTCAGTAATAGACTCATCCCACCAAAGTGCAGCACTGAATGGCACAGGAAATCATTCCTGTCTGTGGCCATTAAACTATACAACTCCACTCTCCAACAACAGCAACAAACAACAACAACAACAATAAACTATACAACAAGCAACAATAGTAAACAATAATAACAACAACAATAAAATAATGGCACTTGCCAAAACCTGTACATCATGTATATAGTCCCGATTACACAAAAATATTTATATATTTTTTATTTTTATAAGGGTATGTGTATATGTGTACATGTGTATGTAAGGATATTTGTATATATATATATATATATATATATATGTATATATATGTGTGTGTGTGTGTGTTTATGTGTACATATGTAAGTATATGTATATATGTATATTTTGTATTCTGATTCAGATTATTATTAAACCAAATTCTGTTTACAGACAGCTTTAATGAAGAACCCATTGTTTGTGACCTGTGAGTCGAAATTCCCCGGGCTACATCTTCATAATGGTTGGCATTTTATTTTCACTTTGTTCATTTGAATATCCAGTATGTCTAGTGTGAAGTTGGATTTTTCTTTCACAGCTGCTTATCACAATCAAATACCAACGTTTATTAACTTTTTTTGTTTCCCCCCCCCCCCAACCTGCAGTTTGACCTGCATGATGACTTACTTTGTCAGTGTCAACTACAAATCTAAGACTATTGCTCTGGTTAGATATGTACCACCTTCTACGTTGCAGCTTTTATGTTCTTATATGTGTATGTGCTGCCTCTTGGCCAGGTCGTCACTGCAAATGAGAATCAGGGGTCCGTTTCACGAAGGAGGTTCAACATACACTGAGTTTATTTTTAAACTCTGGTTTAACTTACTCTGGGCTGAGTAACTCTGACTCTCCGGTTTCACAAAGGCGACTTAGAATGAGTTCAGTCAACTCAGAGTATGTTCACCTGGTGGTTGGTGCGTGCACGAGCCAGATAAAAAGCCCTCATCAGTAGATCTCCCAAACATGGAGTCACCATAACGAGCCCTCATCAGTAGAGCCCAGAAACATGGAATCACCATGGCAACCGTCAACCGGCCTTTATTTTATTCCGAGGCAGCAAAGGGTTCTCATTCAAACATACATGGAATACGAAGCGATATTCACACAACAGTGTTTCGCAGTGTTTCTTTCAAGTAAACCTGCTAGCAAGGAGGTTCATTTCACAGAGTACATTACCATAGTAACGGAGCCAACGTTCAACTGAACTCGCTTCGTGAAACGGAAAACCCAGAGTTTCCCTCAGCTCAGGGTTAACTGACCCGGGGTTTGAACAAAACCCGCTTCGTGAAACGGACCCAAATTCTCAGTTGACTCATCTGGAAAAATAAAGATTAAATAAATAAGGCTTGGCTTTAACTACTGAATTCATGCTGAATTCTTCAGAGTTCTGTTAATCCATAGATTCATACCTTATAACCTGCTTTCATTGCAGGTCAGGAAAAAAAGCACTTTAGTCAACAGGAGTTATTTTGTCTACAAACAAACTTAAATTGAATTGCAGTCTTTGTGGCTGAATGACACCATCGCCAAAGAGCAGCTACACATAAAGAACCTATTCGTTGTGTGCATATATTTCACTTCATTTACTGTGAAGTTTTTTAAGGCTATGCAGTGCTATTCAACATAATGGAATATGCTTGCATCGACAAATTATATATTATGATTATACTGTTTGCTCTGTTGATTTTTCAGAGCCTGTGGATAACCTTACATATCTTACCTTATCTTAAGAAAAAACAAACTGAAATTAATTCTCCTGAAATGTATTTCATGGCAGAACACACTGACAACTTAAAAACATAGTCTTTGAAAGTATTTCACTTAACTTTTCACATAGTCCAGCAGCCACTATTACCCCCAGGTGTATGTATATTATTTATGATGTGTTAATGGTGTAAGAGATTCGTGTCCTACCAGCACCAATGCTACGACAGTGACACGTGATCATACGGCAAGGCATAAAAGTTATATCTATCACGTAATGTCAAAAACTCAAATGTCTGGCGGCAGCAAAAGTAGCTGTCGCAGTGTGGAAGACAAACAGGTCTTTTTCAGGGACGGTCTTCAAACCCGACCTTTGTTGGAGTGGTGGAGATGAAAGCGGACCATTACCAGCTGCTGGAGCCTGTAGTGTAGCTATGCAACTCAGACTCATTAAGCCTTTCAGAGCATGAGGTTTCTAAAGCTGGATAGAGAAAGACATCCCCTGTTGCCAAAGAATATGAACTTGTTGGGTTTCCTCTCACACAATGAAAAAGTGGATTGAGCTGTTGGAGGCATGAGTCAAAGCTCTAGGTAGACAAGACACAGGAAAAAAAAAAAAAAAAAGAATGATCCAAATGTGAGGAAAAAGGACAATTTCTAAATACAGCAAATCCAACCTGTTCAATTATTCAACATTTCTGTCTAAATAAGGTGATGCCTCCTCCCTTTGTCTGTAACTAGTGCCATAATAGAAGCGGTGAAGGGTCACAATCCCTTGCACCTGCTCCAGCTAATCACCCACCCTGAGACTGAAGGGTGAGTCAGTCGGGGTGAGAGAGCACATCCACGTGTGCCAGACTGAACCTTCACTTCACCTTTCATCCCTTTTCTTTCTCTCACTTCACTGACTCAACAAACCCATCCCTTTCCTCTCCACCCCCTCTTCCCGGCTGATTTCTGCCGCTTCCTACGGATGCATCATTAACTAGGTCTGATGAAGTATGTGACGTTTGTTGTGAAATTTAGCATTAAAATAGAAAAAAAAAAATGTAAAGATTGAAATTGCTCTCCCTATTTCTTTATCTCACATGTGTATTTCAGCGGAAATTGAATGTCCTTTGTCTATAATACACTTTGATGCAGTAAAGATTGATACCATAAAGATCCAGAACCATTTTTGTAGACATTTTCTCATACATAACCCCCCCGTTGAGTCTCATGCATATGCCCCCAGTTGAGTCTTTCCTGAGGTCTACAAACTTTCTTCAGTTTTCAAAAGTTTAGCATTTTCACAAATTTGAATAGTACATTGAAATAAAAAAACCCACTTCCTTCTGTATCATGACATATCTGTTGCCTATTGCCACAGAACCAATCAAACGACCCGAAACCTGTGCTCTCATCCTTGTCCTAGTAGTTGATTTATATTTATCTAAAACTCAGGGAAATTCATCATGAGGCAAAACTAACGCCGCAGTTCATGTTGTTTTCCTGCATGTTGAAACTGAAATTGTGAATAGACACATAAAAACCAGCTTCCAGTAACTGGTACTCCAGACTTCTCCTGTCACCAGACAGGCACACGGTACTGTATATGTGATGCTTATCGTCATAGTACTGTGACAGTGGGATGACAGTGTAGAAGTCTGCATGTGATACAACAAGGGCCCTGATTGGCTCTGTTAGTTAATCAGTCAATCAATAAATACTTTATTTATCCCCGTAGGGAAATTACTGAAAGACCCGACTGTGAAATAGCCACTTGGTTAAGAAAAAAATAATCTATGTACCTATTTCTTCCATATTTGATGAGTCCTTTTGTCTTTTTCCCTTCCAGGATCACCACAGAGAATCCAATTTGCATATTTGATTTGGCAGGGGTTTTTATGTTGGATGCCCTTTCTGACACAATCCTTGTATTTATCCGGCCTTGGGGACCGATACAAGGAGACACACGCCCCCTCGTGGCTACAGTTGTAGGAAGTAGTGTGAAGGGTCTTGCCCAAGGACCCACACTGGACGCTCCTCCCGGAAATCGAACCCGGGTCCCCTATGCACCAGCCCACTGCCTTAGCAACTGAGCAATGCAGCCTCATATTCTTCCATATGTCAATGTCTTAAAACATGGAAGAGGTTAGAGATTTTAATACTGTTACGATATGACACGATATATGGACTTTCATTTAGTTTGTGGAGTTATCCTCAAGTGACAGTACCTCCCACTTTTACTGGGACATTGATCTCCTACATCAAAACCAAAAAAAAAAGACATTTACCAATTTGTGATAAGACATGCTTAGAGCACTACAGGGCCACTGGTGCTATTTTTTTAAATATATATCCAGAATATTCAACAAATTATTCACCATTGTAATGAAGCAGCAGATGTAATTCTGTTGTCTGTGTCTTTGACCGTCATAGAAATAATTCTCCTTTTTCCTGTGGACATTTTAAAACTTTGCTTTGGATTCAGGCAAGAAAACAAATGTAGTGATTTGTTTGTGTTGTAATGTCCTCCGTTTAACAGATATCTAAGAGGCGTAAAAGTTTACTGGCTGCATAAACTTGCTGCTAGATTAAGCAAGATATTGGAAAGCTGTCATGAGAACTAGCCCTCTCTCCTGTACTCCCACAACCTTTCCCCCTATACAGAAACACAACATGAATTATGAAGATAAGGAGCGGAGAGATAATAGAAGAAAAATCCATCAGGTACATGTGGGTGTGCCTAAAGACTGATAGATTACGCCTCGCGAGCCTCTGTCTGGGTGAGGCACTTTAGACTTATTCCACTTAACAATAGACTATGCTATTACTCTTGCTAAACAATGGCAGCCAAAGAGCTCAGATATATAGCAGAAAGCAAAACCACCATTTATGTCACTCAATTGCAAAGGCCTTTGTAAAGTTCCCCTCTAAAATTGAGTGGATTACAATTTTGTCTAAACCCTAATTTAAATAAAGAGCCCGGTTTATGATGTCCTTATTTTAATGTAACATAATTACCAAGTTGTGTAATGAATAGTACTGTGATGTGGAAAGAAATAATAGCAAAAAAAAAACAAATAAAGATGCATGCGAATTAATCTTAAATTAAAATTCAGAATCAAGCTTATGCTACAGTGTATTTGGCTTTACTTTTAAATAGTAAAAACTATTTTACAAAAACATCATTGGACTGCTGAGATTTGTTACATTTCTGGAACACTGACTCCCTCTCTTTTTTCAAATCCGTCCTCAAAACTCACCTTTTCAGACTAGCATTTTCTTTGTCGCTGGCACAGTTTTTATGGGTTTTATGTTTTGTTTTTTTTGTTTTTTTATGGTTTCTACTCTTTTTATGATTGCTGTTCTACTTTGTTCCTTTGTTGTTTCTGTTTTATCAACACTGTTTTAACTATGTTTGTAGAGTGTCCTTGTGCGACCTGAAAGGTGCTTTTAAAATGAATTATTACTAATATTTCCTTCAAAATCTAAATTCAACACCATATGGACCGAGGTCAGAAATTGGGAAACAACACTTGCACAATAATCATGAAGGAAAGAAGGGTTAAAACTATCAGGGGTTCTAAAAAGTGACATCTGCAGTCACATGCTAAGTCTATCAAAGAGTTGGATTCACGAACAACTGAACCTTTAAAGGATTTTGAAATGGGAGAAAGACAAAAGGTAGAAAAGTTCTCTGAAAACAGAAAGCTGTGCTGGGATGTTGGGACTTCGACGAAACAAAACCGAGGAGTCTGGAAGCTGATCCTCCTCTTACAAACAACCTGCCTCATCACAGCCAGGTGAGTGAAATACCTGATAACCACGAACGACTCAAGAACCTCACCCTGGAAAAAAAAAAAAAAAAATGGATTATCTGTGCCCTTTACAAGAAGAAAGTGTTATTAAGTAAAGCCAAAATCACACACTGGAGACGCTTGCATTGGAATCTAGACACACACACACACACACACACACACACAACCATGCGAGGCCAGCAGGTCACAACAGTAAAGCAACATCACACACACACACACGCACGCACACTATCATACAATCCTTATTTAAATTTAAAACTTGTTTTTTTTAGCATTTGATACTGAAAAATAAAATGAATTATAATCAGTAAACAATCATTTCAAACAAATCAGCATTTCAACTCTTAATGTCTTAACATGTATCATCCAGCATGACAGAGACAATGTCTGATTGCTGCAGCAGTATCAGCTCCTCTGCAATGGTGTAGGGCAGGGGTGTCAAACATGTGGCCCAGGGGCCAAGTGCGGCCCGCCATGGTTCCAATCCGGCCCGTGGGATGAATTTGTGAAATACAAAAATTACATCTAAGATACTTTTAAAAATTATATGTCAGGTTCCACGTACAGACTGGGACAAATATTAGCATAATAATCTATAAATACTCACTGCTACAAATTTTTATCTGTGGAAATGTACATTTTTTTACATGTAATTTTCCTGTATTTACAACAAAACAAAGTATCATTTCGCAAAAACAACATAAACAACCTAAAATGTCTGAAAAGAAGTAAGTGTAATTTTAACAATATTCTACCTGTTACTAAATGTTGTATTTGTAGATCCACTGTGATCTGTGAGTTGTAATGCACATGTAGAAATGATAAACTGAGGGATAGTATTATTAAAATTACACTGATTTTTCTCAAGAATTTGGAGGTTGTTAATGTAATTCATTGTTTTAATGACAGTTTGCAGATGTAAAGGTTTTCATCATTATTGACATTATTGATAGATCATTCTTTTATTATTGGACTGTTCCGGCTGCGTCAGATCGAATGTGGCTGAATTTGGCCCCTGAACTAAAATGAGTTTGACACCCCTGGTGTAGGATTTTTTCACAGAGTAATTTCATAATCCACCTTCTATGAGACCCACTTGCTCTCTGGTTTACCGTAGCCGTATTCACTAAGCGGGATGATTGTTAACAACATTTAGCACGTTTTCGCTGAAAAAACTCAAGTGTCTTATCAGTGTGATTGGAGTGTACCATCTTCAAGTGATGCCTTCATTTATTTGTCTTCATACTGACTGCTGCCAATAGTGTTAGACACAATGAACACACTGGTCTTTCCTGGTATTCCACTGTAGTCACGGTGAAGCCAAGCATTACATACGCTTTGTCATAGTTTCAGGTTTTAACTTCTGTGTCTCTCATTATCTCCGTCTCCCTCCATCTTTCTTTTCATCCGAGTTAAATATGTTTCCATGGTGTCTTCACTTTATATCTCCTGCTCTGTGCTGTGTTCTGGTGTTCAGTGCGCAGCCCCCGGTGCCTCGCACACACCCCCAGCATCACTCTGAGTCCCCCCAGGGGGGCGCATCCCAATATGTGAGAAGCACTGATTTAGACCAACAGGCGATGTCTTGTGGCCACTGGAGGGAGTACTGAGTCACTGTGAGCATGTTCTCTGACTGGAAGCTCCAAAGATGAGTCTGGATGCATTGTGGTCTCACTTTAACAATTTTATCAACGTTTATAAGGCTGGTGCATAGGGGACCATTCCCAGGCTGAGCATTCAGTGGGTTGTGTCAGGAAGGGTATCTGACGTAAAAACTCCTGCCAAATGAAATATGCAAATTGGATTCGCTGTGGCGACCCCGGAAGGGGAAAACCCGAAAGAAATAATGATCATCATCATTGTGGTCACAGGTAAAGACTTTTCACAATGAGCCCAGAGTATGTTTTAACTCCTTAGGCCATGCTCTCTAATAGCAGGGTTGAGCTTTAAGCTGTGGCTCCGGTTCAACATTAAAGAAAACAAAAAAAAAAGAAAGTAATACAGATCAATATAAAGAAGAATAACTTTATTAACATAGGTTTTTTAATCTGTAACAGAAAATACATAAAGTACGTTCATTTGCCCGAAAAAATTCCTTATTTAAACTGTAAACATTTTTTTTTTCATTTTGTGTTTCTTAGTCGAGAAACTAGTCGAGAATAAATGGTTTCTATGGTAACAGATGTTTTCTATCTTAAAATCTTAAAAAAAAAATCCCATCTTCCTATCTTAAAATCATCTATGCTCACAATATCGTTTACAACAGCTATATTGTAAACGATCAGCTGAAACAATATGGGGCGATAAGAGATGCAGTGTTATTTTGACCAGATTTAAAAATAACTAGACTGAAGAATGAAAACTTGATACTATTTTATACTTGAGAGATACAGCCTGTGGAGGCGGAGCACTGATTCACTGAAGGTGTTGAGAGTTTGAAATATCACTACTTTGTATAATCTCTTTAAGGAAATGTCACATACTTCAAATGTCTTTGTTGGGTTATGTTTTTAGTGATTTGTCATTGAGGCCGTGACTCAGGTGGTAGAACAGGTCGTCCAATCACCGAAGTGTTGCTGTTTTGATTCCTGCTCTCCCCTGATCATGTGCTGTTGTGTCCTTGGGCAAGACACTCTACCAATCTTGTCCATCCCTGTGTGAATGATCCCTGCGATGAACTGGCAACTTGTCCAGGGTTAACCCCCCCCCCGCCTTCACCCTTAAGTATCTGGGATAGGCTCCTGTGACCCCCGCAACCCTGTAAATGGTAAAGTGGGTTCAGGAAATGAATGAGTGTCATTGTACATATGTCTGCACAACATCCAAGTGTAATATCTGTGTATCAGTCCTAAAATTATTGAAGTTGGTTAGGATACCCTCATGGTAAATGTAGGAGTTTATGTTGTTCATTGTATTATTTTTAGATGCAACAAAACAGACGTTACAGCAAGGGATGTCAATAGGGTAGTGTACTAATGTTGCAGTGAGGAACGCTCAAAGGTAGTGCTTTCACCATCCGGTTATAATATTTAGCTGATATTGTAAAATTTAAACAGGAGATACATTTTCTAGGTTTTGCGGTGACCTTGTGGGTTAAGTCACTGACCCACCTGAGTTGTTTTGACATTTTGCCTCTATCAAATGCTCTCCTAAGGACAAAGTGGGCCAAATCCTAGAGGTGAACAAAACAACATTCACTGACCAGATCAAAGCCCAGTGGGGACCCTTTTGACAACGGAATGTGGAAAAAGTCACTGTGGATCTTGGTTGTTGATTTTCTTCAGGTCTGATGAGTTTATTTCTCCTAGGAAACAATCCATGGAGGAACAAGTCCTTTACGTAGTGAATTATTGGTTCTTTGGTGTATTTATACTCCTGTTCCAAGTTTGACTCTACCTACTGCTCAATGAAAAAGTCAAACGAAGGGAAAAAGATGAGAGACAAGGAGTAGTTCTAGGATAAATTGTATGTCAAAGAACTACAACACATTTATGCAGATTTAAACCAGTCTG
>JAPTHA010000003.1:9578402-9590099 GCA_029814585.1 Gymnapogon annona
ATAGATAGATAGATAGATAGATAGATAGATAGATAGATAGATAGATAGATAGATAGATAGATAGATAGATAGAATTGTAATTATTTGGAGGAAAGGAAGCAAGCATGAAAAATATAGAAAACAATAAGGCTGAGGCATTTCTAAAATAGTCACAGTATGGAAGCGGGAAACAAATCCTGTGTCACCTGTAATAAAGAACTGTGACAGAGATAAATGAGAAAGCAGCACTGAAGATGATGGGAAAACAAGATTGCGGGACACAGATGAAATGTCGGTGCCACAGAAGGGGATCACAGGAACATTCAAGTGTCATCCATGGACGACAAAATAACTACAATTATTGGTGTGACGGCTCTAAATAGTGCTGTGGCTGATGGTTGAGTGTATCCATCAGCCAAAGATAAGTGCATCTGTGACACTGGAACCTATAGAGTTCTGCCAAACAAATGGAAGTTAATTTTGAATTTTAAAGCATAGTGACTGGAATATTTATTTTAAGCATAATCTGCATTGAGTGCTTTAGTGTCTAGTCCTGGGTGATCTTGTGAAAAATAAAACTAGAAAAATGTCATTATTGTAAATATGAGAACAATGCATGAAGAGTTTTTTTTTTTTTTTTCTCAATATGGTGTCAGGTTTTACACTTTTATTGAGACCAGAATGAAAATATTTGATTTTAATCCAAAGCTACTTCATGTCTAATAACAGTTTTAAGTAATAAAACAAATTTAATGATGAGCCATGAGTGCACACATAAAAGAATAGATGTTTCCACACTACTGAGTGCGTAAATTCTTTTCTGTGTTCCCGCTTTTTCTTCCTTTCTTTATTTTCTGTTTGTCGTTTGCCTTTATTTATGGCCCATTTTGGGTATTGGCATTGTGTGAGTGCATTGTTGATGTATGTTTCCTCCTGATGTCTGCCTATGTCCTATGTCTATGTCTTTTCAGTTGTGAGAACACTACACGAAACGGCCAAATGCATCACGGAGGACATCACACGGCAACTAGACAAATACACTAACACCATCACTATCCCATACATCCGGGGGATAACAGAGGCCATTCAACAGACAATGAGAAAGCACAATATCAACACAGCAATAAAACCCCATTTAACACTTAAAAAGTTAGTGGTACATCCAAAAGACACAATACCGACAGATAAAAAAATGCAATGTCATATATGAAATACCTTGCAAATCCTGTAACAAAACATACATAGGGGAGACTGGGAGGACATTGTACACAAGGAAAACAGAACATCAAACAGAGTGTGACAAAGAGACAACAGCCAGGCTCACCAGAACACAGAGAAACATGGCACAACAAGAAAACAAAAAGTCGGCCATACCGGATCACTGCAAAATACACAACCATATCATGGACTGGGACAAGACCAACATCATTACAACTGAAACTCATAAGTTCAGGCACTGGGTAAAGGAGGCCATAGAGATCAGAAAGCGCGAGCACAGCACCATCAACCGGGACACCTACAACCTCTCCCGCACCTGGGACGCCAACCTCAAAAGGACACCAACAGGTGGGGGGTGTGGCCATCCTGACAGAACTGTCAAATCTGTCAGGACGGTCACATGACTTAAAAGGAGACACGAAAACACCATACCACTGCTCCGAGGAAGGCGGCAGAAGCCGCTGAAACTGTTCGCAAAACAGAAAGGTAACAACACCAACACACCGTGAATAACGTAAACAAATGTACTTGTAATAACTCCCACAAAAGTAATGACCTACAAACATAATTAAAATGTTCAGCTTTTAAACGTAATGATCCCACATATGTAATACATTTCCCAAAAATGTAATAATTATTACAACCGGTTGGCCCCAAAGAAATTGGGGCCAACCGGTTGTCCTTTCCAAGGCCTCTCCGAACTCCTCCCAGGCCCGAGTTTTTGCCTCTATCACTGCCTGGGCCGCAGCAAGCCTGGCCTGCCTGTACCCATCAACTGCCTCGGGAGTCCTATAGGCCAATAATGCCCGATAGGACTCCTTTATTCAGCCTGACAGCAACCCTTACATCCCCGAACCCAGTGTCCTCCACTGGGTTCGGGGATTGCTACCACGACAGGCACCAGAGACCCTGTGGCCACAGCTCCAAGCAGCAGCTTTGACAATGGAGGTGGAGAACATGGTCCATTCAGGCTCATTGTCTCCAGCCTCCCCCAGGATCTGTGAGAAGCTCTCCCGGACGTGGGAGTTAAAGACTGCATGGACAGGGGATTCAGTCAGACGTTCCCAACAGACCCACACAATAAGTTTGGCCTGCCGAGTCTCTCCGGCTTCTTCCCCGGCCAAAACATCCAACTCACCACCAGGTAGTGATTGGTGGACAGCTCAGCCCCACTCTTCACCCGAGTGTCCAAGACACGCGGCCAGAGATCAGCTGACACAACTACAAAGTCGACCATCGACCTCCGGCCCTGGGTGTCCTCGTGCCATGTGCATTTGTGGACACCCCTGTGCTCGACCATGGTGTTCGTTATGGACAAGCCACGACTAGCACAGAAGTCCAATAATGAAACACCACTCGGCTATCATCACCCACGCTTGTTGTCATCCTTTGGATACTTGCCTCTTTAGAACGATTTAATGTTCCATTTACACATGGTACAAGTTCCATATTAAACGGTGTTTAATTAAACTTACAAATGGAGGAAGTTTTACAATTTTGGATGGTAACGATTTTTGCTATCCCACAAATGTAATATATTACAAATGAGAAATTCCGTTTGTGGTCGGAGAGTGCTATTACATTTCTGGTAAAGTATTATATTTGTGGGATTATTGTGTTAAAAACTGCACATTTTTTATCACATTTGCAGGTTATTATGTTTGTGCGGGTTAACAGATATCCATTCACATGTTTTTCTGAAGGTTACAATGAAACACACTTGAAGGGTCAGAGCAAACTTCTCACCCACCCACACACACACGTGCGCTGTCTTAGCTCTAACCTCAAACTTTATTTTTTTCTTTATCATAAATACAGCCATATCATGTCATTTAAATAAACATGGCCTTTCCATAAACCTCTCTCATTAAAAATTAACACAACAGTCTGACAGATGCTGATATCTTCAACAGGAAATTTGTCATATCATGATGATGATTTCAGTGTTTTGAACGCTCTGCTCCTTGTTTACTTTCCATCTGCTTCATGGCACGTATGGCATCTCGCTGAGTCATTTAGAAGCGACTGAATCACAGCTGAAAACTCATTACAAAACCAACTGAATGGAAGCCTGACAAAAGATATGAAGAGACTGGCAGTGTTCATTAGCGGCGAAGTTTTCATTGTCAAGTCATTGACAAGTTTTATTGGGAAAAAAAATTAAAAATTTCTTGCTTAGTGTGTTTTTCAGCCCTTCTATGAGCAATGTATCCTCGAATGAAGGCCTATATTTTTCATTTTGACACTTCACATATACACTAATAACTTATAAGAACTTGGAATCTCTGAGTGCAAATGGATTGTGATCTATTCATTCAGTTGCGTGAGGGGAATGTGTACATATTTAATCTCAGTTTAATGTGCTTTTGATTGTATTGTTGGCTCGTGCAGAACTCTTATTTCAATGGTCTGATCCTGTCAGAGAAAATAAGCCTTTTCTTTAACAACTGCTTAACCCTTGCATGCATTGTAGCCACTAGAGTACAGTGGAACAACTACTTTAAACTTGACAATCAATGACACACACTCATGCATTTTCAGAACCCATTTCCTTTGCAGGATCGCGCGTGTGCATGGGGCGGGGGGGTCACTGGAGCCTATCCCAGTTACACAAGGGCGAAGACGGTGGTAACCCTGTACACGTCACCAGTGTCTTGCCCAAGAACACAACGGCACATAGCCAGGACACAGTTGGAATCAAACTGCCAACCCTTCGGTTATTGGACGACCTGCTCAACCATGAGCCAGCCACGGCCATGGCAACCCCAAGTCTTAATGATGCAGTAGATAAAAAAAATCCTGAAGTAGGTTATCATAATTCTTGTATGAAAGGGTTAAATGAACAAATATTCAGTGGATATAGCCCCCCCCCCTCCCCACACACACACACAGACACACACACTTTTATATCTCAGCAGCACAAGATCCTAAATCCCTATGAGCATTTAGTGTCTTCACATCCAGACGACACTGATGGATATTTCCAGTTTTATCCCTGTGGCTAAATCTCACTTGTTAGAACCAGTGAAAAGGTCAATCCCATGACTCAAATCAGTGACACGTTTAATAGTCCTTTGAACGGAATGAATTGAGTCATGCTCTGTGCCACTGGTCACAGCGTCTGTGTGGATCATGTGTGGACTTGGATATTAAAGTGTGAGATGGGTTGAACATCATTGTGTCAACATCATCTCTCTTTACCTTTACAATGCTTTCTATCATTTATTTATCTGAGATTCCACATAGTGATATTTACCTCAGTCGCCTGTATGTTAAATGTATTATATTTGGCTGCTTTTTTTTTTTTTCTTTGTGTTTGTCCAGAATGAAAGCATATGTCATTTCATTTCTTGGTTTTCTTTTTCTTTTTAGTTTTTCAAAGTTTGAGACAAAGAAAGAAAGAAAGAAAGAAAGAAAGAAAGAAAGAAAGAAAGAAAGAAATAAAAATCCTGTTAATTGTTGTAAATCCATTGAGCATGACAGAACCACATAACCTCTCCTGATATGTGTTTTTCGGAACAGTGCTCAAATAAAGCAAGTAAACACAACAAGTTCTAATTCCCAATTTGTCTGCGCTTGTTGACTGTGCCAGCTTTCATTTAAAGAATTAAAAATTGGAAGAGTGGCAACAAAGTTGATAAGCTGCTTTGAGTATAAAAGATAGCTCGGGATAGTTTAGGCACTTAGCGGGAGTCTGCTGGGGTATGTACTGTAACTGGCTTTAGCCTCGGTTTCCTGATATGAAAGCTTTCCAAAAAACCAAACAAATACATTTGTAAAAATAGCCGTCCTCAGAGATTACACTGTAGCAACAAAAGTCTATTAATACTCACAGAAGCCGCTGGGCCATTTGAATTTTACATTTGTCAATTTGCTCCGCTCTTTACTTTAAATTCGGGTAATATTGTGCTCGTGCTCAATAACAGCAATAGGCCCGATCTATATTTGTTTGGTTTTCACAGACATAGACGTTGTACAAGACGTGGGCTGATAATGAATAATAAGAGGATGACTGTGCATTGATGATGAGTCTGTGGAGTTGCTGTGAGTGGTCCACAGATTGGCAGAGGAAACCCCCTAAGGAGCAGAGACCAATCTGCACAACGCCAGATCTACCCATAATACCTCTCATGTTGGTATGTAGTCCCATTACTTTTTTCGTCCTGTGTGGAATTGTTATGCAGACGTAGACTAAAGGCGTCAGTCTGTCTTCAAAATAATTGAAGACAACATCTGAGTGTTATGATGAATTATTTATGATATGTGTTAGATAAAATTAAAAAAAAAGAAAGAAAAATGACATTCATCTCCGTGTGCTCATGTTCTCATGGATCTACTTATAACAATTTGAATTTGAAGAGCCTGTATTAGCAAGGTTAGTAATTACATTTTGAACATCCAATTAATAGTTTCCCATTTATTATGGTTATGATTCTGTAGACATGACTATCCACTGCTCAATCACAGAAAGACAAATGTTCTAGTCCGCACAACAAAACAGTATAGTTTTGCATTCAGCTCACTGATCCTTTAAACACCACAACCACTGGCAGACCAAATACTAAAGAAGGCTGCACTCAGGAATACTAAACACAAACGCAGTCAAAGAAAGAAAAAAAACAGACTAAGAAACATAATTGAGTAAAACAAAACACAATCAAATGGCATATTTTCAGAGAAGGAAACGCACGTGTTAAAATGTTGCATGTCCAAAAGATAGTTTAGACACTGCAGCCCTCATTTGGACAGAATATAAATGAACAGAACATTTAAGGTTGAGAAGATCACCCTTTAGTCATTAAATTGGACTCAGTAAACAAAAGACAGCCCGATTAATGAACACATACAATATATCATAAATAAAAAGTGAATGCCATCACTTCCATTCATTCAGTTTCATTCATATGTATGATGTGAAGTTTAGATCTCTGATTGTTTTTGTTTTATGCTCTTTAATCACTCGTAGCTTCAATATAGAGTTAATTGTATTCAAAGCTAACCAACTGATGCGGTTAGTTGTTTCTTGTTTCTGAAACAGCATACGTATATAGCGGACCACATTTCAATGCACAAAGATCAGGAGGTCCGATGAGTTCAGACTGACCCAGTTCCAGAGTGATGGACACGTCGATGTGAAAAGAACGATTACCCTTCATTCCATGTGCCCACAGTACAAGCCTGTGGGAGCAGTGCTATGATAAAGGGGTTACTTCAGCTGGTCAAGTCTGGATTTATGTGTGTCCAAACATTGAGATCACCTGAACCTGGATTTACCAAATAGACAGGTTTGAACATCAGTTGATTTTATCTCCTCTCTTGGCCCAGGCATATTCCCTACGACAGTGCCAGCATTCATCAAGATGAAATAGTGAGAGTGGTTCATGGAGCATAATACCTTATTTTCACATATTTTTAGACACCGTAGAGTCCAGACCTGAACCTTCGTTTCGAACATTTGGAATGTACTGAAAAAGACATTTTCACAGTGGTCAAACTCTTTCACTGCCAAATATGAGATTTTGGTTGAAAACATAAATATAGAAAAAGAGCAGAATTCTCTGGATCTCTCATTTGGCAAGGCAGTGGGCTGGTGCATAGGGGAGCTTGGTTCGATTCCCGGCGTGAGGGTCCGGTGGGTTGTGTCAGGAACGGCATCCGCTGTAAATACTCTGCCGAATCAAACATGCAAATTGGATTCACTGCGGCAACCCTCGAAGGGAAAAAGACGAAAGAAATCATCTCTAAACAAAGTTTGAACTCAAAGTAAATGTCGTGTCATAATTACTGAGATGGTGAATTCGCTCTGTAATCAAAGCTGAATGTGGTCCAATGAGGTAAGGATGCACTTGTGTCTTTTTTTTTGCTGGACAGTGAAACTATACTACATTAAAAGTCCCCCCCCACCCCCACCCCCATCCAAAGAAAAACATTTCATGTGATGCATACAGAGGTAAATAAGTATTGTAGCTTAGCTGACATACATGATATCAGTGGTTTGTCAAAAATGTTTTCTATTTACTGGGTTGTGGACACCCAGAGCATGTTTGTTTATTTATTGTTTATTTTGAGCGGTAAAAAAAACCTATAACTCTTTAGGTACAAGGAACAACATACAATTGAGTTCATCGTCCAACATAATGAATTGTTTCCCCCAATATGAACCTGAAAGACAAATTGTTGTGATGAAAACATTGTAATAAGGCTTCTTTTATTGGCATCAGCATAAACTAAATCGACAATTTTGTTTTTTTCTAAAGTATTCTATTCCCAGAATTTTGATGGACTTTTCTCTCCAAAGACCAGCATCCTGTGGAGTCAGAGAAAGACCAAAAAGGAAAGAGAACGAAGCTGGTGACCTCCTCGAAGGGGCATTCTGACATCATCCACAGTGGCAGTGGAGACACAATGCTGTCACAACAGACAGCGAGGGGGACCAGCTCGATGTCACCGCTTCTGACACAGTGGGGAATGACCCCAGCTCCAGCGATGACTGTGACAGTAATGGGACAGGTCTCTGAGAAAGCCACGTGTACAGAGACCAAGAAACGAGAGAAGGTGGAAGGGGGAGTGAAGGGATGGGTCCGCTTTGTTGAGGATGATCAGAGAGACAAAGCATGAGAGCCGACAGGATGACTGTGTCAGCATGGGCGGATGAAGCGTTGTGTGGATCTCTAAAGTTAAAACAGAGTTCACCGCTGTAAAGTTAAGACCCGTGTCTAATGTTTTGGCATTATTACAATGTGTCTGTGTAGTATTTTTAGTGACTGAATAGATTACACACACACTGAGCTAAAACCTGGTCAGTTACCATGATTAAGTTGAAATAGTCACATTAAGGAACAACATGGACACAATGAATGTAGCGGAATTGTGTTCACTTCCTGTTATAGCTGATTTTTATCAATTGTTATGACATTCAGGTTGAGTTAGCTGAAAGATCACATACGATTGTGATGCTTGATGGATGATCACATTAGTATTAGAGTAAACTTTAAATATTTGTTGTTAAATGCTAGTGTTACCTGTAAACCCTAGTAAAGTATAATAACTGTGGTGGTCATCTGAGATATTAATCTTGTGCATATCATTCAAAAGACCTCCCTTGGGCACTTTCATAAGTCCAATGTGAATCCACATCTATGGTGAAATAAGCACATTTTATGTTTCTTCTATAGATTTATTCAGGTAGATTCATCCCTTGTAGACGATGGAGCCTGTGCTGTGGATGATAAATGAAAGTTTTGAAAGTATAGTTAGAAATCCATGAGGCTCATGGTGTGATATAGCAAAGGAAATCCACACAGAAGAAAAGATTTCAGAACAGCAACGTTTCCCCTTCTTCAACATTTAGTGGTAAGTGGTAAACCTGTATAATGTCAGTAAAGTCACTTTTGAACTGCTAGCAGTTAGCAGCTGAAAGCACTATGCTAGTGGTGGCTGCGTGGACTTTTCTCTGCCGTTTCTGTACTCCAGAGGATGCATTAACGGTCCCTCGTAATCGTTATCATCTCTGGGAATTCAATCAGGTATACTATGTGGTCCATGTTGAATTGAATTGAATCAAATTGAATATGCCTTCATTAGTGCCCAGAGGGGAAATTTCACAACAGCAGCTTAATACAAAGAGTAGAAAAAAGAGCAGAGCAGAACAGATATACAACAAACTGAAATCTTGCCCAACATGGACAACAAAGACAAGGACAGTATACATGATTGAAGTCCCAGAGATGATAACGATAACACGGGGCTGAATGCGTCCTTCAGAGAGAAAAGGTCCACAGCCACCATTAGCATCACACTAACAGCTGCTAACCACTGAAGCATCTTTAAACTGCAATCACAGTCCACATCCCAAGATCACTCACACACCACTCCAGCCACCCCCCTCCTTCAAATGTTCCTCTCCCCGTCAGGGAATCGAACCCCGATCTCCCACGTGACAGGCGGGGATACTCACCACTGGGAGTTAAGTTTGTGTTGTGCAAGAATTCAATTTGTTGTGTATCTGTTCTGCTCTGTTCTTTTTTTTCTACTCTTTGTATTATGCTGCTGTGTGTGAAATTTCCCCTCGCGGGACGAATAAAGGTATATTCAATATAAAGCTGAGTAAAAATCAGACTTTGCTTTTCCCTGTTGGGCAAAAGCATCATATAAACAGTAGGTTTATGTCCAAATTTCCAGAGTGTCCTGGGTTCTACTAACTTCTTAATGACAAATGTCTGGCAGTGGCTTTTTTTTTGTTTTTTTTGGATTTTAAGAGGGCAACATCTGAAAGTCAACCTAAGTCAGTGCCAAATGGTAAACATCAAAATCTTCTATTAACCCAAAACCATTTTTTTACAGTGCGATAATTTACCAAGCTATCGTTGCACTTCTTACAATAAACAAATTTAGACTCGGAGGCCGACATGACTCCTGAAATTAATATTATTATTATTTATTGTTGTTTCAAACTTTTCTCATAGACTGTTTATAATTAGCGTATGGAAGAGCCATGACATCATCCACTGGTCTGTGAATTATGATTTGAAACCAGTAATTTGTGATTTGTCATCATGACAACCATACTTAGACAACAGATGAGTCAAAGGTTAGCAAATACTCATCGCAACCTTACAGAGTCTGTAAAATGATTAAATTAATCAGTAATATTATCAGTTCTTATTAGTGTAGCACCACTACAGTTGAGCTGTCTTTCATAAAAATGTGTTTTATTACACAAACCACAGTCCAACTTGGCAGACAAATGAGTCATGGTCATAATGGTATGAAATTTCAGCGTGTGGGACTAATAAAGGTGTATCTAATGGTCATAGCAATAAGTCAATCAATGCCTGGCATGGATGCCATCTAACCCATTTTGTTTGACCTGATCTCAAGTAAGGAAGTATTTAACGATTATAACGATAAATTTATGATGGACCACCAGTTCATTTACTAGAGGGTTCAAATACATGGGAAAAATAATGACTAAGTATTTGTAGAGAATGAAGTCTGGTAAAGTGTGGTGAGATAACTTTTGTTGGTGCTACATCAAAAAAATTAATTGGATTGGATTGGATATGGGAGGCAGTGTTCTTCAAAGCCAACATCAGTAGCCGTCAGCTGTTTCAGAACTTTAATATAAGGTTGCATTGGATCATGAAGGTTCATTCTTCTGATTTTTTTTTTCCAGTGATAATTGAAATAGAAGTCAATAGGAACAAGCCTTGTTTAGAATCTGTTTTTTCAATGTCAAGCCAGGGTTGTTACTCCATCATTAGTGCCGTTCAGTGTCAGTGTTTTATGGTAGTAACATCTCTGTTTCCTAAATCAAACCTTTTTTCAGTGGCTCATTCATTGATCAGATAAATAGTTTAAACAGAATGAAAAAGATTCTGAACACTCTGCACAATCTGTCCTATTCATGAACACGGAACACATTTGTGAATAATTATCATTTGCATGTGACTTGAAGCCGATACACTGTTTTGTGGCCTTGATGGTTTTCAGTGATAAGTAGTGCTTTAAACATACAGGTATGTGTTATAATAAATCTAGCTTTCGAGCTCACGGTCAGCATTGATGGCCTTGATGGTTTATTTGAATGTTTATTTCATAGCAAAGAATCTGTATCAAAGAAAAAACATCGTCTTAAACGACAGCATTTCATTTCAGTATATTCTCCTTTGATTCACACTGTATAATGTTGCATAGAAATAAGTATCATTATTATCAGTGGAACATCATCACAAGCTTTAAACACAGTTAACCACACGGATGTTTTTGAATCAATCGATAATTTGTAGACAAACTTCCCGTGTGTTATTTGTAGTGATTCCTTATTGAACAAAAGAGCATTGTGTCTGCTTTATGCATCTGGCTAGGACAGCGGACCAGAGTGGAGCACAGCATGGAGAGAGGTGTTGATCCACTGATTTGCTCATTTGGTTCACTTAATTTGTTTTCCACCATGTCTGCACTTTCTTGAGAGGTTTGCAGAAAGGTTGCATTTCGACTATTCTTGCCTGAAATGTTTTGTGCAAGGTTTTTGGTAAGAGAGAGAAACCTTCAGTGATATATTCCTCTCTTTCTTTCCCTCCATCGTGGGTGTTTCTCTTTAGTCCTGCTGCTCCTGTGAACTTGTTGTCAAAAACCTATACAGAAAATCAAAACCGAGACTTTCAGGTTATGCCAAATAGTTATTGATAAAAAAAAATGTGAAGAAGGACTGAATAAAGTCCTTTTCAGTCAAAATTCTTGACCCTGACCTTAGATACAAACAGAACAAAATAATTTATATATTGTGGTGCCGGAGGTATGGAGACGGAGGCGGAGAATTAGGTGGAACAAAGAACTTTATTGTTCAGCTCGCCACAAGACCTCATGCTCGACTGAGCGCACCTTAGACAGAACGTGTCTATATAAGTCCGGGTGGGAACCGATAACCCACCCATAGTTCCGGGTGAATTATGTTCCCAAACAGTCACCACAATATACTGTATATATATATATATATAT
>JAPTHA010000003.1:9666406-9676485 GCA_029814585.1 Gymnapogon annona
CAGACTCTTGGATTAGTTGTCATAGAAACCCAACAGAATCCTCCAGGAGTAAACACAATGGTGACAGTGGTGAGGAACAACTTCCTTTTAACAGAGTGGAAAAATGTTCCATCTTCCACACCACATCTAAAACACAGAGGAGTCTCCTATAGTGTATGAATGTAACTGTGATGTTGTCTAATGGAAAATCAAAATAAAAATAATGCAAAAAAATAAATAAAGAGACTTATTAGAAATCCTTGGTCTTACTTGAAAATTTACTAATTTAATTATATTCCACGTTAAACAAATATTATATGGCTCTCACAGAAATATGTTTTACAATACGTGACTTACATGGCTCTCTCAGCCAAAAAGGTTCCCGACCACTGGTCTAAGACCATCCACCAGCCTAGTTTCAGTCTTCAATCAAAAGATCTGCAGGAAAATATTCAGTTGATGTAGAGAAGGTCAGGATTCTTCTACAATCTAATTTTGCACGTACTGCTGGAGTATTAGATGCACTGATCCAGGGTTAGGGCCTTCTGGCATGTGTCACTAACAAAGTTCAGACAAGTGGTAGTGAAGACATCAACAGATCCACTGGCAGGTCTGTGTGGCAGGTGGCACAAGGCCGAGCGGTAAACTCATCTATCCCAGTGATGGATGGCCTGCCGTCCTCGTTTATGTGGTGTACGGGCACATGTTGTGTCATGTAGAAAATTTGGATATTATGCCTTGACCTAGTGAACCGATACATATTCATTAGGCAGTCTTCCATCAAGAGAGAGAGACAGAGAGAGAGAGACTGAGTAGAGGTAACGGTGCTCTGAGAAGGACATCATGAACGCAAGTTGTTAATTGTCTCTCATTATCAGTGACATGAGGTGAACGAAGTGGAAACTCTAAAGGGAAGCTCCAGTGAAACTTCATGGAATAACACCGACAGCTGCCTGTCAGCGGAAGGATTAAAAAAAGAAAAAAAAAATCACTTCGATTAAAAATATGTCTATTCCTTTTGGAAATAATAAATGCTGATTTTGACTTGCTTTTAAGGATTCATTTTGGTACAGTTTGCTCTATTTAAGTGTATTAGTGTTTAGTTTCCTGGTGGTCTTTTTTGTACATTATCACGATCAGCTGGGGGGGGGGGTAATCATTGATTGTTGTGACTGACAGATCACTTATTTTATGAATCTGAGCTTTTGGTTATTGAAGATCGATGTTTGGCTTTTTTTTTAAAAATAAAAATTATCACTTGATTACAACATCTACTCACAGTACATAACCATCCAGGACAAAAAGCCACTGGTTCAGCAACATCATGGTACATTGCATGGGTTCATTTTATGGTCTGAATATACAGAGGCACCAGGTCAGAACTAGTGGATTTTTTTCCCTCCCTGATGATATAAGCATATTCTAACACGACGTCACCAGCGTTCATCAGGATCAAAGTAGATTAAAGTTGATCAGGGAACATGAGACATCATTTTCACACAGAGATTGACCATGACAGATTCACACCTGTGCCCAACGGAGAAACCTTAAGATGTGTTTTATAAGACTTTATACAGCGGTCTGTCCAAGTATGGATATAAATTAATTTTGTGACTTTGCATAAGCCCTGGAGGCCAAAACTAATGCTGTGAATCCTTGTCATTGCATAATGAAAGCTAGAGGTGGGCCAGTAAAGATTTTTGGTGGGATAGTACATTTATATCAGAAAATTTTAACATATGGTTAATATGTTGTCATGGGTTTTATATTACACAATATATGGCATTACTGTTATGAAGCAACTTCTGTATTTGTTAACATTTAGCAATTAGCCACAATGCATTGTTGGTACTTATTTTATTTTTTTTTCCATTAGACAACAACATTACATTACATCACACATTACATTACAACATTACATCACACAACAATCACATTTGTTCATCATCAGGCCACGCCCCCCACCCACATTGACAAGGCCAGAGGCGTCAGTCAAGACAAAACCAAATGGCATGAGACAAGACAAGACAAAACAGAGACAAGACAAGACAGAGACATTGTTGGCACTTATTTGCCAGTTACTTAAACCCTGCTCTTAAAACTCAAGCATCAAAACAGTGACAGGCCAAAAGGAGAACTTCAAGGCTTCAGTGTGTTAATCTACAACCGAACTGGGGGTGTTGAGGTACCTCACTTTTATTATTCAATCCAATGGAAAGGTTATATACTAACTTATATAGTGTAATTCACTGTGCAGCGATTGGTCAAAGTGAATGATACCTTCAACATACCTTCTGCTACAGTTGTCATTTTATTATACATTCAAAGGCAGATCCATGTGTCCCAGTAGTCTTTGAACCAGATGCAGTAAACTGGTTACCCCTTGAGGAGGTTGACGTACAACTGCTAACTCTTTCATCCTGACAGTGTGTATTCAACGCTAATCTCAACACTCTTAATAGTCAAACACAGTCACACACTGTTGCTGACCGTGGTGCTGAAACCAAAAGCCCTTCATTTCTGTATTTTGTGCCTCCTCAACACTTCCATCCTTCTGCTGGTACGTAAGGTACACATCATTGAACCCGTTGAGGATACACCTGGTGTTCACTATGAGAAATCCTTTCAGTGACCGGACCCATGGTTCATGAAGTAGGACTATTATACAAATCACATGAGGGTGGCAAAAAGAAAAAAATGGAGTTGTCCTCTCTCAGAAGTTGAACTCAATATTTAAATGACCAAATGCAGGATTAAAGGTGTGCTTTGTTATAGAAAATCAGAAAGGCTTTACTAAAAACAGTTCAAGTGTTCTATGTCATTACAGTATGTATATTTGTGTTTCATTTGCCCATTTCTCACCTCTGTTAATAATGTTTGATAAGGCAGGTTAACGCATTATGACAGATGAACTAAATCCCATTGGAATATTATTTACCACAATTAGGATTTTCTCAGTAACTTCAAAATGTATTATTTTTGAAAACTGATTTAAGCTGTGTACAAGCTACAGAAAACCAAAGTAAAGTCTTGCTACACTGACTTCTAAAGAGCTTGAATCAGCACAAAATGTCTTCCTGCACATTTATAAGAAATAAAGCTGGTGTCCAAAGTGAACCGTATTGTCAGTTCAGTCTCGGTCCATTTTCAATCAATTTTATCTGGATCAAACACACAAAACATTATGGCTGACAACAGAGCAAACAGTCCAGAAAGTCCCCTTTGAGTCATAATCTGGGAAACATTTACAGTTGTCACTATTTAAAAGTATAATATGTTGTTTGTTTTCATATTAAATGAAGAATACTATTTGGAGTCATTATTTATGAGCTATTATGCTATTTTACTTGAGATCAAATTTGAGCTGTATGTGGCCCCTGAACTAGTTTATCAGCCTTGATTGGTAATATCGTCTGTGTAATTTTTGCACTGTGTGTGTGTGTATGATTGACACTTCTGTGATTGACACTTGAGTCTTTCAGGAATAAATGCATAATAGTCTATATCACTAGGAACCCCTAAAAAGCACATGAACATGGACCTGTGCATGTCACATCACTCAACCTGTCATGTTGTCCGCTACTGACACGTATTTAAAACCTAATTTAGGGCCTGTGACCCCACTTTAAATAGGAAACATAAATCTAGGTCATTATTTAGTTTTCAAGGTTCAGCAAAACCAAACACACGCAACTGTGAAATGGCCTTAAGGTCTAATGAGTTTTTATTTCCACATGTTCCTCTCTCTCTCACTCTCTCTCTCTCTCCCTCACTGTGTATGTGTGTGTGTGTGTGTGTGTCCCTCTCCTCTATCTTCCCCTCTCCACGTTTGACCCATTTACAGTAGCTCCAGTGTAAGTTAAGTGTTTGATGTGATGGCATATGCAGAATGAGCGGTTATGCATCTGAGGTGATGGACTCAGTCAGGTCTGTCTTCTTCTCAGTCACACTTTCAATTTAAACTCAGTTTAATTTCAACAAATGCTTGGAAGAGAAATAAAGTCCTATTTTTCTTGACATTTTAATATTGAAATCCCATAAATCGATATTAAATGATAGCTGTGAGTTGTCATGTGTATCTTTCAGTCAAGTCATGGATTGCACTTCTGTTATTAAGTCAGTATCATTGAAAATATCAAACAGAATTAGATCATCCAGTAAAGACTGTGTTGAAGTCTAGTGGGGGTTGACGCGATGGGTTGATGGTGAAGAATCAAACCTATACCACTTCTTTTCTCATTCTTTTTCGAGTGGATCGATCAAACAGATGCAGTGCGCGCAAAGGGAGCGTGCTTCTGTGTTGTTGTTGTTGCTGTTTTTTTTTTTTTTTTTTTTTTTTTAAACTGGTTCTATTTTAACCGCGCACAAAATATATTAACTAAGATTTGCATTGGTGGTTCAGTGCTCCTCGGTTGTATTTGGCCCCTCCTCGTGAAGATGAGAAGTGCCACCGAGAACACCGTGGACCAATCGGTTGCCCGTAATATTTCATTTGGGAGCCCTGCCTGTGAACCGGAGAGAGAGAGAGAGAGAGAGAGAGAGAGAGAGAGAGAGAGAGAGAGAGAGAGAGAGAGCGGATGTGGCACCGCTCGCGCTCGGTGCTGCTTCCCTATCCTCCCGTTTTTCATCACACACGGCGATCGGGGAGCTGCGGAATAGATAGGACATGCGTTACCTTTACTCCAGCCAACGTTACGTCCCATGAATACGCCGTGAACACATCTCTACTTCAAGGTAAGAGCCGAATGGAGGTAAAAAAAAAAATGGATGAAGCTTGCAGATATTTCACACCTCAAGTATACGCAGTGCACATCCCCTGTCATGTGGCTTTTGTCTTACTGCTGCGCGCCGTGGAGCGGGTCCACGGGACGGTGCGTTCGCGTTCCTATTGGCGCAGTGTTTCATTAGACATCAAACACTGCTCGGTTTGCTGTCAGCGGGGCTCTCAGCTGTGTCAACTTGGACAGAGGTGTGTGTGTGTGTGTGTGTGTGTGTTGGGGGGGGGGGTGCGAGGTGAGGATTTGCGCCCTTTTCGAGCGCAGGACGGACCCCCTGTGCGCACTCACACACGCACGCACACACACACACACACACACAGACACACACGCACACACACACTCACACATACACACACACACGCACACGCACACACAGTCCCTCGAAACGTATAGAAAACACTCGGCTGCCTTTGTGATCACAGTTTCATTCGTGCGTAAATGTTTGCCGGCCGTAAAATAAATACATAAATAAATAAATAAAAGCGCTTGTGCCTGTGTGGAGGTGCATGTCCCGAAGAGGAATTGTCTGTCCACTGAAGTATCGCGTTTACGCTGCAAAACCAAGGTGCACAACAGCTTAATTAATCACACGAGAGGCGCGTATATAGAGCCAACGGATCCAGGCGCTCACAGCGGCACAGCGAGGAGATGATTCCACAGGACCACCCCGCTCCAGGAATCCTCCAGGGGTGCAGCTGTTGGCAAGGTGCACATTATTTAGTATTCTACCTTTGTGCACATGGGGATTGATTGTATAGACATACTGCATCTGCTATAGCCGTTTTGATTTTTCACGCGGACTTGACGTCTTCTTTACGCCTTGCATTCTTCCCTTTAACATCTGCTTTAACATAGATTGTCTCAGTATCCACCCCTTTTTCTATATGTCACACCCGTGCTGCTGCAATCCCATCTCTGTTCTTGCATTACCACAACGCATCTGTATATTTGTTGCTGTTAAAAGATATGCTCCATAAGGTTTGAATGTCACATTATAATGAATTTTCCCTGAGGATAAGCTTTTTTTTTTTTTTTTGGCCGTTGATTGGTGATGATCCTTGGCTGCTTCTTGCTTACTGTCTGCATATGTGTGTGTGTAACTGGGAGGGGTTGAGGTGGGGGTGGAGGGAGTGGGAGGGCTCAGTGGAATGTAGAGTTAATGGTGTAAGGGGGGCTTTGATGTTGTGTGTGATGTACATTAAGAAGAAATCTGTGTTCAGCACTTTTTTGTCTCCACCAAAATTATACCAAAAAAAAAATAAAAATACAACACAATACAATAAAAATGATAACGAGCAAGGATGTTGACTGTTCCTGACCAGATTCTGTAGCTATTAGTGTGGTTATTATTAAATCCAAAGTAGGACATTGTGCTTAAATAAACTGTGTTCCCAGAAAATGATTATAATGCCACTATGTAGTTTGGATTTCCTGCTCTGGAGCTGCAACCTCTTGCTTTGCTTAGGGAGCTGGTTTCCATTGGAGACATTGTGCATTAGTTGTGTCTGGAAATGGCAAGATGTGACAATAGTGTGACGAAACAGCAGAGGATGCTGGTCATTTTCACCAGTTAGACTGAAGAGGCTAAAACTTTGACAGAATTGTACATATCTACATACATTGTCTTGTTTCCTGTGTTTATTTAGCTTTACACTAACACCATCAGCATCCTGGCATTCAATGGCATTCAATGTGGATACACTGAATTTTCTTTTAGTGATAAAGTGATGCAAGTGTGACACTGCTGGGATGAGCATCAGCACCTCTAAATCTGAGGCCATGGTTCTCGACCGGAAAAAGGTGGCTTGCTCTCTCTGGGTTAGTGGGGAGTCCCTGCCCCAAGTGGAGGAGTTAAAGTATCTCGGGGTCTTGTTCAGGAGGAAGATGTAGTGCGAGATGTCAGGCGGATCAGTGCAGCATCTGCAGTAATGCGGTCGCTGTGTTGGTCTGTTGTGGTGAAGAGCTAAACTGAAAGGCGAGGCTCTCAGTTTACCAGCTGATCTTCGTCCCTGCTTGCACTTATGGTCCTGAGCTTTGGGTCATGACTGAAAGAACAAGGTCTTGGATACAAGCAGCCGAAATGACTTTCCTCCGCAGGGTGGCTGAGTGCACCATTAGAGATCGGGTGAGAAGCTCAGTTGCCAGGGAGAAGCTCAGAGTAGAGCTCCTACTCCTCCACATCAAGAGGAATCAGGTGGCTCAGGCATCTGTTTTGGATGCCTCCTGGATGCATAGGGAGGTGTTCCGTGCATTTTGAGACCCTGGGGCAGACCCAGGACATGCTGGAGGGACTATGTCTCTCACCTGGCCTGGGAACGCCTTGGGTCCTCTGGAAGAACTGGGGGAAGTGTCTGGGGAGAGGGAGGTCTGGGCATCCCTGCTTAGACTGCTACCCCTGTGACCCAGCCTCAGATAAGTGGTAGTGGATGGATGGATGGATGGAGGGATGGATGGATGGATGGATGGATGGATGGATAGATGGATGGATGGATGGACAATGCTTTTTTAATTACTTGCACTTTAAGTCGAACTCAAACTTCATATGGGAGAAAAATCCACTTGAACTCGTCTTTTGTCTCATCAAGTTGTCTAAGTTCGTCCCCCTCGAAAAACTACACGCAGATAAGAGATGAAATGCAACACGTCATAATAACCAAGTGATTCAGTCGGCGGCCTCATTCAACCTTAAAATTAATTGGAAGCAAAAACAAACGGTGACGTGGGAGACACATTTTCCTGCAGTGTGTAGGATTGAAATTGCCAAGTCTCATTTTGGTGCATCAACACGCATTGCACAAATCCCATTATTTCTTTTCACGATCCCATAAGAGGCTTGGTAATGATGTTGTGTCTTGATGGGTGTGTGGAGATTAGCTGTCGTCTTGGTGTCTGTGTAAGTGTTCTGTTCTCAAAAGACGCACACGGAACGGGAAGGAATGACACCGTGTCAGTTTGTTTAGGTGCATTGTGACAAAGTGAAGTGCGTAAAAATATCTGAAGGGTTATTACAATTTGGTTTTTATACCGGTTAGTGGATGGAGTTTGATTGTGAATGGTCTGAAGTGAATTGGAAATAGAGTTGAAACAGAGGTTTATTGTTGAAGCAGCATTATGTGTCAGGCAAATCCAATCATCTGTGCCATGATAGAAGTATTTTGCAGCCTTACAGTAAAGGTAAACTATTTTATCTCCAACAGAAGTCAGAACCTTGTACTCCAAGTTATGAGTTGTTTAGTTTTTTTTTTGTTTGTTTTTTTTTAGATAATGGAGTTTGTTGTCAGAGAGTGGCATGCAGACCCCAGCCTTCAACCCGAAAAAGAATGAGAACCACCGAAAGCAAAGCAAAGAGCAGAACAGCACGAACGATTCATTTGTTTGGTGTTTTCACTCAGGTCCACAAAGCTCTGTGTGCAGAGAGAAATAAAAAAAAAAATACTTCACCGTATGAGTATGGTTACAGTAAAAGTATATCACCCCAGCTCAGTTGGTAGAGTGGACTGTCCAGTGGTTGAAGGGTTGGTCGTTCGAATCCCGGCTCCTACTGTCCATATGTCAAAGTGTACTTGAGTAAGAAAACTGAAGCCTAAGTTCCTCCCAGTGGAGGCTGGCAGGGTTTATGGCAGCTTCCCACTGGTGTGTGAATGCGATGCCAATGTAAAGCGCTTTGGGCACCATGAATGTGTAGAAAAGAGCTATATAAGTGCAATCCATTTACCATTTACCATCCTTTACCATCCATCATAACCCCACCCCCTTTCTTTCTCATGGACTTACAACCCAATGCAAAAGTTGAGGAAGTCGTCAGTGTGGGTCACATTGAAGCCAGGTCTCAGCAGCTTTTACAAGGTGAAAAAATGACATGTACCTTTGACAATGAGATGGTTACTCCGTGGCCTCCTACTTAACATTATTTGTGATTTTAACATTGCATTTCCATGTCAGTAATTCCTTGTGTGCCCACTCTATTATCGGACAGCCCTTTAGTCAGAAAAGGAGTATGAATTTAGTTGATAAATCTAACCTTAACTGTAACATTAACCATTATAGGTGAGTTTTTTTTCAGACGGTGGTCAAATTCTGTTTGCATTGAGCTTAGAATCGGAGTAATATGAAAAAATGAAAACTGACTTTAGTTGAAACAGGTCCAAGACTCTGAGGCAGCACATTTTGTTTGGTGGAATCTTATTGTTATTATTATTATTATTTGATAAGTTAGACTTTTTTTTATACAGATGAGAATATAAGACTAGCTGAAGGCCAGCGAATTGCAAATTGCTAAGAAATAATTTCTATGGATTCTGTTGGGTTTCTATTACAACTAATCCCAGAGTCTGGTTAGATCAACTCTAAATGTAAAGCGCTTTCTCTGTTGGTGTGACTTGCCGCCATATAAATAAACTTTAATTTGATTTGATGCGTTCCCATAGATTTTCTTTGATGACACTGAGGCAGACAGGCTAAAGCCCCTCCTCTGGTTCAGTAGCAGCAGGTTACTGACCCCAGGGGACATGTTGTAGCTTTAATGTTTCTCTTGTGAATAAAATATAACTTATACATGGCTTATACACTACCATTATGCTAAATGGGCTTGACTGGGTATTTCAGAGCATGGTTGTAATCAGGATACACCCCTCCCCTTTCAATATGGTGAAACAGTTCTTGGAAGAGAACAGCCTCATAAAAAGTTCCCTTCAATTGGACACATACATAGACTAAGTGACCACTCCTTCCAAAGCGGTGCCAAAAACCTTAAGTGCCAAGAAGTGAGAGTGCCAAGGTTTATTAACATCTCTGGTAATGATACGGGATATGGGCTTAAATGGAAACCTTCATTTGGACTCATAAAAACACAGAATCCTATTGAAATTCTGTGAAGGTTTAAATCTCCTCACTATAAAAAACATGCTTTCAAATCAAAAATTTCCAGTTAACCATTACTTTCTTTCTCCCCTGGTTCAAGCTGGTACTAATGGAGTGTTCCTGTCCAGCAAAAGACTTGTTATCACGGCTGCAGTGTATCATAGCTTCGTAGTGAAATATGGCTGTAGTGGGAAAGCAATAGTGGCCCTGATGACGGGGTGAAGCGGCGTTGAGTGTTTCACAGCTGCCTTTAAAGCTCACCGCCGTTGTGGCGCGCATTGGGCACACGAGGTGGTGTTTGTTAAAGGAAAAAACCTCTCCACGTTGAAATGCGTTCATTTAAATCCAATGAGGACAATTTGGTGAACATTGTGTAGCTATGAGTGCACACACACACACACACACACACACACACACACACACACACACCCACACACACACACACACACACACACACACACA
>JAPTHA010000003.1:9845487-9856747 GCA_029814585.1 Gymnapogon annona
GTGTGCGTGTGTGTGTGTGTGTGTGTGTGTGTGTGTGTGTGTGTGTGTGTGTGTGTGTGTGTGTGTGTGTGCGCGTGCTACGATCCAAGACTGCGTGCATGTGTGACATACTCGTACTGTATGACTGACTCACCACTGTCTGTCTGTTCAAGGTGAGAAATATTTTTCAATGAAATGAAATATATTTCTGTTTTGGGGAAGTCTTCTGACTTCAGAAACAGATATTGGAAAGACTTATCTTCAATATCTCAATTCCGATAAGTTCACGTGGAGATAATCTGCATTTTTCTTAACGGTTTGTGTATAAAACGAATGCCTTCCGACTTTATAACTCTGTGTTTAACCCCCTTTACGGAGTCCTACTAAACCTGAGCTTGTACACGGTTGAACGCCTTACTCACATGTTATTCTCACAGATTGCACTTGTCTATGTTTGTGTAAATATTCTTGTGGATGTGGTTGTGTCTTAGGTCCCCTCAGAGGAGTGGGGTGGGGGATACGCAGGTGGAGGAGGAGCTGACAGCGGAGGGGAGATTCCATGCCGCCGAATGCGCAGTGGCAGCTACATCAAAGCCATGGGCGATGACGATAGCGCTGACTCAGACACCAGTCCCAAAGCTTCACCCAAGTCCACCCTGATCGCCCAGAGGGATGCCTTCAGACGTTCTATTAGCATGGATCAAAGGTTGAATGACGCATATTAAGCACAACAATAGTCTAAAGGCCTTTCCACACCTATTACATATGTTTCAGCTGTGTGTGTTGTTTTCAAATCCTACACAGAAGCCTCACACACTGAGTCTGAGTTCATTCTGTTAATAAGGATAATGTGCAGTATAAGACAAAATAGAGTGTTCGAGCAGTGAGAATGATTTCCTAGTCCTGCCACTTTTCCCATTTTCTGACCTGTTGAAAGCAGACTATGCGACTTATGAAATGGTGTGATGGTAAATTATACCCTGTTCACTCTAACGGATGTGGAAAAAGACATCAAAAATTGAATCTGTCTCAGAAGTCAATGACAGAGAAAAAGAGTGCAGGTGTGTAAATGTGACCGAAAGATCACAGAGTAGTGCTTTATTTTAAGAGTGGATCTACTTGAAATTAAGTATAAAAGGCCCATAAGCTACCAGTGTGGGTTTCTAACTCCTTATTAACCAACAAAAAACTGCAACTGTTTTTGTAAGCAACTTTAAAATGACATTTAATTGTTTTAGTTTAACCTTTCCAAAGTGACGTTTAACTATTTATTAAATTATTATCCTTGGAATTTCTCAGTGAAGATCCAGTGTTATATTTAATTTACTGATTAGTGGGCATACATGAGTGCTTCTCAAATAATGAGGCGTGGTGTCAGGAGAGTATGTGTGCCGGACTATGCACATCCAGGTCTCAGTGGCGCTCTCGTTGTCAGATCGTGTACAGGGAGTATTGACTCTATGACGTAGGTGTTTTTTGCACTGATCATGCATATTTAACAGAGATGAAAAGAAAAGCAGAGAGAGACAGAGAAAATGAGCCGAAACAAAAGTCTTCCATAAGCAAAGATGAGGAAACACGATGAAGTCTATGTAGCGCTTGGCTTCACTGTGACTATGGTGGGAAACAAGGAAAGACCCAGGGTTTGGGTCTAAAAATGTTGGCAGCAGACAACATGAAGCTAAATGAATTAAGGCGACAAATGATATTATTTATAGTTGCATCTGGGGAGGGGGGAGACAAATGTTTTCTCCCTCCTGGGGGGGGCGTAACAGAAAATAATTTAGAAGCACTGGTTTACATATCCACAAAATGTCCGAGTAGATTCAAAGGTTATCATATCAAAGAGAATTGAAGCAAACTTCACATTTGCTGCAAAATATGTAGCAAAATCAAAAAAGAAGTGTGTTAAACTGTTGTAAACCAATACAGTTCTTCCAAAGACGGTTTAGGTGGGGTTTTTTTGTTGAGTTTAGTTTAGTTTAGCTTAGTATTAGTTGTTATAGTTGTCGTCAAGTGTTTTGGCAATGGCACAGATTGACCCTTTGCAAAAATGCGATTTATTTCCTTATAGAAGTCTTTAAAACCTTTAAAATAATTAGCAATAATAATTCATGGTTAATTAACAGTAATTAATAAGCAATTAATAATTGTTCCTGATGACAGAACATTAAAAATAAATGAAAAAATAGGCTCCAGTGACCCCCGCGACCCTGCAGAGGATGCAGCGGGTTTGGAAGATGAATGAATGAATGATAAAAATATTGGTCAAAATTTTGGTCACTGTCTACATTTTGGCCGTAGCAGTTCAACTAATCAAAATAGATGATTAGCAATCCAGACGTCAGTATAGGTACTAGCCAGCTGGCAGGTGGACTTTGCAGACTCCATATTGCATCACTGATGGAACGTGGCTCCTGTAACCTGAGGCTTTTGGCTTCACGCTGACATAGTGGGAGGAAACAGCTTTGCAGTGTCCTTCTTTATGTACCGTCTGTGGTGTATCTAAATGGAACCAGATAGAAGAGCTACATTTAGCTTTGCCTGCTGTTCACTGAACTGCACCAAGTCATGGAGAACGAACAGGAGAAACGCTGCGTCTTCCATTAATAATAGAAACACACTTTATTGCCGATCTGCAAGGTTTTCCGTTGTACAAAAGAAGCAAGTAGATGCCTCTGGTCTTCAGAGTCAAGTGGTTTAGATTTTAGATGGTAATGAGTAATCTTCCTCTTGTTCTTTGAATTCAATCAAGTGTGTTATTGATGAATCATTCTCTGTGATTCATCAATGTGTGATTCACCAAGTATGAATCATCAATTAAAAGCCCAAATTCTTTTGTTTAAAGAGATAAGCATGTTTCAAATCTTTCCTAAACCTCAGAAAATTTCCATTTATCTACCCTATCATGAGGTAGCCTTCATGATTTGTCGCGGCACATTAATTGTCAAAGTCACTAATCATGTCTACTATGTGTATGTGTGTGTGTGTGTATGTGTGTGTGATTCAGGTACTCCTGTAAGCAGTGTACAGACTCCTACCCTAACAGCAGAACCACACCTAAATCCCATACCCGTGCTCGCAGTTACACTCGCTCCCTGACCAGCTCACAGGTAACAACGAATGTGTGTTTTGTGTGAATTGCATTGGTGTGTAGAGACTCCACACAGCCCGATGTTGTGTTTTTATTTCAGTTGGGAGACACGTTAAATCGTCAGTTTGAGGCAGTGTGTGAGACCATGTTCGGAGAGGTGGAGTCCCAAGCTGTTGAGGCCCTGGATCTTCCGGGGGTGTTTCGTACTCGGAGCCATAGCTACGTCCGCGCCATCCAGGCCGGGTGTTCCCAGGACGATGACTGCCTCTCGGTCTTCTCCATGTCAGGCCCCCAGGGAAGCATCAAAGGCGGGGCCGGTGAGTGTGCACATGTGTAGGTCAATGTACCACCAGAAAAAGTGTGAATGTAAGAGGGATGTTGAGAGTTTTCTCATGGATGTACTGTCTTTATCAGTGGTGATGAAGACACCAACCACAAACTGAAATAGAAGTCAGTGCATGTAATGTTAACCTCTGTCCGGTTCAGTCAGTAATTGCATTTGTGCCGGCTGTGGTTTTGTTAATGAATTCCCTGACTAAGAGAAGGCTTCAATGTGTGCATTTTCAACTATGATTGACAGGATGAACACTTTGCTGTTGGATTTAAGAGGCTTGAGATTATTGAATAAAACAACAGCGGCCTGGGTGTGTAGTTGAGATCTTATACCAAAAAGAGAGCTAAAGGATTTTGTTACACTGATATTTTCAATATACAGCAGCCAAAAAAATTTTTAAAAGTCGCACGCACATATATACACAATACATCATCCTAAAGATTGTCAACAGGGTTCAGGTGTGGACTCTGCTCCCAATTCATGTGTGAAAATTCACTGTTTGACCAGTTGAATCCCTTGAATCCTGTTATTGTCAAGTTGGAATACATTTAGGATATTCAGGTCGTAAGATGATATCATTTTATAGACTCATTATGTTGATAGTCAGTCTGGACTCGTCAGATCATGTGACCTTTTTTCCATTGAAACAAAAGTCCAATCTCTGTCAGACTGATGTTCGTTGAATTAAGATGAGATGAGATGCTCTTAACTACATCAGTTAGAGGTAAAGCTCTCGTTGCAGCTGATAGAACAATATTACTGATCCCATAAACCTCACGTCTGCTTACTGTAGCTGTATCCATTTTTTTTTCTTTTTACTATAGCTTGCCTTATAGTATCATCACTCAGCTTCAAAAGCCAGTGTTTAGAGTTTTGCTTTAGAAAATGTGTCAGCCACCCTCTACACATTCACATAATATTAAGGTGGCATCACTCCAGAAATCTCCATGCTCTGTGTAAACATTCAGCATGTAGTACAAAACAGCATATGGTAGATAAAAGTATAGCTGTTATTTTCTGCCAATCAGGATTACAGTTGCACATTTCCACTGCTACCGTTTTGTCCAAATGTAATCATTTCCGAGCGCATTGGCCACATCCACCTTATTTGGACAGCCTCTGACCACCTGGTTTAGCAGCACGGTGGGGGTGAAAGTACATGATGTAATTACGCACTCAACATTCAGACATTTTTTTTTTACCATTTAAAAAAAAAATCAATCAATTTGTAATCTTTCTTTTCTATTCCTGTAGCACTTCTTTGTATTTTTGCATGTTCACAAATTAGCATGTAGCGTTAGTTGTACTGTAGAAGCTCTTTGGTCTTTGCCACCTTGTTTCTCTTCTTTACCTTCTTGATTTCTCTTATTGTCTTTCTGGTGTGTGCGAGTATAGGTCCTTCTGTCTCAGGAATATCAACAAACACATATATAATTATGATGATTATGGTGGCTCTTATAGTCTATCTTTGAAACCTTTACGATGTGACACCGTTATTAGCTAATGCATGTGTTTGTACAGTAGATTGCAGAGCCTCGTGAATACCTTCCAGAGCTACACTTTTCCAGAACCAGCAAATCCCTGTGAGATTTATTAAAGCCTCTGAAATGTGTCATATATATCAACTACAGACACATGCACAGACACAAAGAGACATTATGCATGCATATACACTAAAGGCAAGAGCTTTTTCTGTGCAGATTCCTGCTGTGTGAGACAACCTCGCTCGCATAGGAAAAATAAATGAATAAACATTTTCCATTTACAAGTTAAAATAAACTATGTGTTTGCGTATGCGTCTGGATGAAGCTGTAGAGGAGACAGTGAAGAAGTGGGCTTTTCATTTTTATAGTTCTGTCAGGAAATTGCTATATCCTCATGAGAAGGAGAGTAAAGTTAGCTGAAGGAAAGGCTTCCCTTTGTCTGTTCTGTCATGTCTGTCTTTTCTTCTTCCTTTTTTGCTTTTCTGTGAAATTCACACCAAAAGCTGATTCTTGTGGTGTTTTTAATGTTGCATTTATTAATCTTTCTATTATACTTTGCCTCACCATAGTTTGTAAATGATTTGTTTTCTCTTTCTCTCCATATTTTCACCTCCTCCGTGTCAACACATTTCCAACTCTTCTGTTTTGTTATCTTTTCCTTTCAGTCTGTCCCTTTTGTAAGTATCCACCTCCCCGCTCCCCGTTAGCAAATGACTCACTTCTAACAGCCCCGCTATGCCTCTGTCTTCCTTTTTCCCCTACTCTTCTGACACTACAGTCTTTCCTTATCGTAAAGGTGCTCCTCCCCCACTTCCACCTCGTATGTCCAAGTCTTCGCTCTCGGTGCGGGCTCAGAGCAGCACAGAGTCCACCCAGGACGCCTACTTCCAGAGCAGTGGGCAGCTGGCATCAGGCGCCGGACGTTCCAAGCAGCACAGCAACTCTGTGGACCTGGGTAACTCTGACGGGCTCTCTGGACGCTCCTCCAGAGGGGGATACTACACATCCTCAGGCCCCGCTCGGTCCCGGCAGCACAGTAACTCTGCAGAAAGCCTAGACGGGGTCAGGGGTTCACGGGAGCTGGTGCCCTACGCAGGGGGCCCAGGAGTTGGCGTTAGGGCCAAGCACAGCAGCTCTGCTGACAGTCTGCTGGAGGGGCCGCCCAGGCCAGCGCGGGAGAGAGACGGCAGGGTTAGCGGAAGCTTAGGAAAATCAACGTCGCTGCCTCAGAACAGCATGGTGCTGACCAAAGCTGGGGGGCAGGATGAAGGACGTGGAGTAAGGAAGTGGAGACCATCCATAGCCGTGCAGGTGAGGGGCAACACTTAGACTGCTATTTCTTTTTTTGTTTGTTTTTTATTTCACCACACAAGCAGTCCAAAGATATTCCGCTTAGAGAGACCGTTTATATTTCCGTTCTTGTAGTAAGGGTTAGATTACAGGTCATACGGCATTTATTTATTTATTTTTATATAACACAAATAAAGCTTAAGAAGAGTTGAATTAATATTTCATAGAGAAATGAGGTTATCTTAATAAACATCTCTTCAATACTATTATAAATAATTATATTGGCTATCAGATTCTTGAATGTACTGAACCGCTGTCTTTACTCTGGAGAGTGAGCAGTTTTATATGACAGATGGCTTTTTTTCCTTTCCATCCTAGGTTGCTTTTTCAATCCGATACAAGTAAAAATACAAACAAGAAACATAAGTTCATGATGCGTCATTATCCTTGAATCAGGAGCATCTCTAAATTTTAAACACAAAGTGTTTCAAATGTCAGCGTATTGAAGTACCTGAAAAATGTGATTTTAAGTGTGGTGTGGTCTGAATTACTAACCTATTAAAAACCTTTTTATAGAGATGCATAAATGCCTTTAAATGGTGGACAAAGAACATGTTGATTCTTATGTACAAACTGTCAGCGTTCTTACTTCTCTGTCGCTTCCTGTTCCAGGTGGACAGCTCCGAGACCCTATCAGATTCAGATGCGGAGGGGAAAGCTCTCACAGAGGTCCATTCCATCGGAGTGCAGGTTGAAGATGACAAAAGGTAAATAAAGTCCAAATAAACCACAAAGCAAGTATCAAATGAAATCAAATCAACCTTTATTTATATAGCGCCAAATCACAACAACAGTCATCTCAAAGCGCTTCACATGTACAAGTATCTAATTTCATGCTAACTTCAGACTGGACCACTCTGTGCAGGGTCTTCCTGTCAGCCTGACACAGCAGCTGTACTGACAGGAAGACCCTGCACAGAGTGGTTCAGTCTGCTCAGAAAATGACAAACAGCAGCGTCCCATCTTTGGAGGACATTGACCACAACGGATGCAGGAACAGGGCATCTAGCATCATGGTACACACCACCCACCCAGCCCATGTGCTGTTCATCCTCCTCCCCTCGGGTAGAAGGCTGCGCAGCATCAAAGGCCGAACAACAAGGCTGAGGTGCAGCTTCTACACTGAGGCTGTGAGGCTCACCATCTCTCTCATAAAAGCTGTCCTCTGCATTTGTATCTGCATTCGTAATACACATTTTTTTTTTTATCGGCACCTTACCTCGCTCTAATATTAGTTTTTTAGTTTTTAACAGTGTTTTTAGGAATATTTATTTTTTAAATAGTTTAGTCATGTTTTAGTCATGTTTTAAGTTAAATGTGTTTTACTTCTGATCTAATATAATTCTGGGTGTTGGTCTTATTTATTTCTGTGCCGGGTCTTAGTAACACTTTTCGTTCTTCATTTTGTTTTACATTGAGATTGACAAATAAACTAACCTTGAACTTTGAACCTCGATGTTTATTTTGCCATTGACATTTTAAGTCATCATTGTTAGAAACTTGGAAAATAAGACATGCACTCGTTTTTTTTTATTGATTTGTTTTTTGTTTTTTTGGTGGAGCTCGGAAACGTGTGGCTACACCAAGATATTTTGTTTTTAGTTTTTCCCAATGTAATTTATGTGAATGATTGTAATGCTATATAATTTGACACATCTCCTGAGAGCCCAGCAATGCAGCAACCTATGGTTGATTTTCAGGCTAGGTCTTATTATTTCATTTAACATTTCATCAGAAGTCACAGCTTGAACCCAGTAATGCGTCATTCTTAGAATATCTTGTTTTCTTCATCAGTGACTGTAACCATGACTACAACCAGAAGTCATGCACGCAACATGACTTTCATACGCGGAACGTCGATGTCCTATTTTCTCTCTGTAATGTTTGTCATATTTGTACGCCTGTGTGTGAGCACTCGTAACTTCACCATCCTTAGCAGTGATCGTGCACATGGTAACTATTGTCTCCGCCTCCTGTAATCATAAAGGATGATGGGAGGGAGGGAGGAAGGGAGGGAGGGCAGAGGGAGAGAAGTGAAGTGTGAGATGTAAACTCTGAGTCATACTCACACTTCATCTGACAGCAAAGAAGGATAGGGTAAACACTCATTACAGAGGTTGTTGACATGACATTTGCACACACTTGTTCGTCATATGCCAGAGGATTTAGCAGGACCTATGGCGTGAGGATGGAGTGAGTTGGACTGACTCTCATGACAGTGTGACTACTACCGCTTGAACAGGGGAAAAAAAATTAATGATTAAACCAAGAAAAAAATGTGACGAATGCTTTTTGCATGCAACGTTCTGTGTGACCAGATAGATATGCAACGCTTTCTGTTGCAGACGGGCTCGTTTCAAGCGTTCCAATAGCGTGACAGCGAGCGTGCAGGCCGATCTGGACCCTGAGGGCTTCCCGGGGCTCAGCATCGCCGTGCCAACGCAGGATAAGAGTCTCCAGTTCGGCTGCTCCTTCCAAAGGCACTCATCAGAACCAGAGTCAGCCAGCCAGTACACAGAATGCCACCGTACCGTTCACACACAGGGACAGTGGGCCTACAGAGAGGTGAGTCCGCAGCACTGGGCAGAACCGGTCCTATCATTAACAATAGCACTACATCAACTCAAGTCATGTGACCAGGTGTGGTCCTTGTGCTCTGCTTTACCACAACACTTAAGAGAAACTGCAAAATCCATGGAGTATCAACCACATCCTTTAGCACCATATAACGAAACTCCTCTTTTTCTTTTTCTACCTGCTCAACCCTTTACAGTCCACTCATACAAATACTCTGAAATTCAAAATGGTTTACTGTCATGTAGAAAATCAAGGTCAATTAAGTTACCGGAATTGATTCCTTGCTTGTGAGCGGCATAAAATAAAAACAAAAACAATATATATCCAACAGTTAAATATAAAAAATACAAGAACAAAAAGGTATAAAAACATGAATACATACACATGTATAAGATATTATAAAACATTAGCATGCCACTTTTAGAACATTAGACCAACACGAGTGCAGATCCAGACACTTGTCAACATCCACCAACATCAGTACTTGTATTAGTACCATTACTTCGGCTGTGGCTCAGTTGGTAGCGAGGGTAGTCCAATGGCTACCAACTGAGCCATTGGACTCAGTTGGTAGCCAACTGAGTCCAATGGCTCTGACAGGATTCTGTCCTGTCAGAGCCAGGACAGAATCCTGGCTCTGACTGTCCACGTGTCAAAGTGTCTTTGAGCAAAGACACTGAACCCTAAATTGCTCCAAGTGGGGCCTGGCGTGGTGTAGCAGCCGCCCACTGGTGTGTGAATGTGTAGATGTGAATCAGTGTAAAGCGCTCTATGTAGCATTAAAAAAAAAAAGCGTGTGTAGAAGAGCCAAAAAGTCCAGAATTGTAGGAAAATCCATTTACCATTTACTTCACGGTACCTAACAAAGCAGTTACACTCACTGTTCAGACAGAGGTGGACTTTACAGAGCCTGTAGACCACATTGAGCCTGTGATTGTGGATCAATGGGCATTAAACATTTTAGATCTGTAGATGGTTTTGGTCAGTGGTAGATGTTTGGTTCTTTATGGCTTAAATATCAGTCTAATCACTCAGGTCTATAAATATCTCCCTAGGACTTTATCCAAAGTGGATACGCCACCGAGCCCGACCCGCGGCCTCACCAGCACCCACACTTGCCTCCACGGGCCCATTCCCCACTGCCCATTGCTTCTGAGAGGGGCTGGGCTGGGACCCCGTCCCTGGAGGGTCCTCGGAGCCTGCCGGACTCCGGCCGAGCCTCACCCTGCATGAGAGACGGAGAGTTCTTCCTACGACTCCTGCAGACGGAGGTGGAGAGGATGGAGGGCTGGTGCCAGAATATGGAGAGAGAGGCAGAGGAGAATGAACTGCCAGAGGAGAGTGAGTTTGTATAATAGCATCTAAGGGATTAGACACTAAGCTGCACAACTCAAAAGTATTCTTAGAACTGCGCGTCTGGGCTGTTTTCTGTCTGCATGCTTATCTGTATTGTTTTCTTCTGTAGTTCTTGAATTGATACGTAATGCGGTTGGCAGCACCCAGATGCTCATGTCTCAAAAAGTCCAGCAGTTCTTCCGTCTCTGCCAGCAAAGTGTGGTAAGTACTTTTGATTGCACACAAAGTCTTGACAGCAAACATTACATAGGTTTTATTACCGTAATTATGAGCACAGCCCGACCATGGAGAAAGTGTACTGATGTTCTCAGAATCTTTCATGTTCAGTCATCATCTGTAATTTGTAAACAAATTTACCTTCCTTTTCTTTACTCTTTCTCCACAAAGTGCAGGACCAAAGAATTACCTGAAATGAGCTCTTAACTGTCAGGAAAATGCAACTGAAATGCTTATTGAAATATAATCCTGGATATGCACATAAAAACTTACCTCAGCAACAGTATCATCAACACACCACGCCTTATTGTCAGTCCCGCCAGGCTTTGTCATGTTGTATAACGTAATATTTCAAAGCAGAGCAGTATAGCTATACACCTACCTATACACTCTTCTGTCGTTTATGACCTTGCTTCAAATACCAAACAGACATTACCTTTATTCATCACAACAACAATATAGCCAACAAACTGTCAAAAATCTACGTGAAGAAACGAATAACAGCAAAGATAGTGAATAGTAATATGTTAGTGACAAAAGCAATACAATAATTACATGTACTAGAGACTGGAAAATATATTTCTATGTATTACTGATTTCATGGAGTCTAAACACTATCCGTTAGTCGTGTATGTGTCTGTTAACCGGGTGGATGTTTAACAGGTCAACAGAACTTCCCTGCAGTCGTTTACATATGGCTGTGTTTTTGTTTTGTTTTGTTTTTTTTGCATCGTAATGCTAAAAATAAATAAATATATAAATAACATGACCTGATGGTGGAAATCATTCAGTGTTTTTTTTTATATATTTTATTTTTTTATTTTCCATTAGACAACAACATTACATCACACATTACACTACAACATTACA
>JAPTHA010000003.1:9880928-9893095 GCA_029814585.1 Gymnapogon annona
GCGCGCTCACTTTGCACCAGAAGCCTTGAATATGTCCGCCCACTCTTCCGGGTCGAAGAACTGCGCGTGAAACTGAGAAGCAAAGTCCGGGTAAGTGAACCCAGGCGGGTAGTTCTCCGACATGAAACTCACACACTTAGGGTTCGGAGGCTGTTGGCCCTGCCAATGCCACCAGAACCATTCGTTTCCGAACCCGGGGACGGAATATACACCCCAATGGATGAAAATGCCCAGCTTGGCTTCGTCGTACCATGAGGGCAGAGGTCTGGCGTCCAGACTGGTCCAGTCCGCGGTGTAACGAGCCCCGGTGTGAGACACGAAAATGCAAATGCAGAGAAAAACCGATAAAGGTGTCATCATGCCAGAATACACAGGGTGGAGGAGGAAACTATTCAACCGGTCCAGTTCGTTCGGCTACACTGTAGACAACTTCACGTGACTTTTGTTTTTATTTACGTCGTTCAATGGCAATGTCGTCACAAGACTGGTCACATGACTAGTCACGTGACCTTTTTTTTTAAATGATGAGATTTAAAATATTCCTTTCGACTTTTTTCTAGTACCTGATTATGTCACGGTATTTCATTAGTCCATTAGTTAGGGTTCATATAAAATGAATAAATACATATAACTGAAATTATGATAGGTGTGTCTCGTGTGGCCAGAGCAGGGCTACAAATTGTGAAGCTTTTTGGAATCCTAATGTCATATGACCTAAAAGCGATTGGATGGATGGATAGATACTTTATGGCAAAATGTTTTACATTTAAATAAAATCAAATTTGAGGAAAACACCACCGACCACTTGTATGTAAACTGAATCTGCTCTAGCAGCACTCGTTAACTATGTTTTGTGTCTCCATTCTTTGTCCCAAAATAATGCAGTGAAGTCCAAAATCCAAACCTTAAATTTGTTTTTGTCTTTTCTTTGGCCTGTTGTTTTAGTTCGCTGCAAAGCATAATTTACGGATGATATCAGTACTTATCATATACCAAAAACTAAAAGCTATGCTAAGAGATTAGTTGTTACCAGCAACATTTATTCAGTATTCCCAATGACTTTTTTTCTACTCACAAATGTATTCTTTTATGGTCACATAGTCAAAAATCATACAAAACATGTAAAAGAATAGAATTATCAAGCACTTCTAGCGTGAATCCCAATCACCCCTTGGACCTCCCCTGTACCCCTCCCTCCAGCCTATTCACATGTAGGGATAGGGTTGTCCCATTTTGTAGTCATCCATTATTCCTTGCTACTCCATTTCAAGGAGTAGTGCAAGGGCCAAGGGGGGAACTGGACTTTTGTTGTTCCATTCAGAGGAATGATGAAACAGGCAGAGACTCAAGAAGGAAATTAAAGAAGACATTTATGAGTATATATAAACAATAAATAATTAATCAAATTGCTATAACAGAGGTTTGTGACAATGAACCATGTCCACATCAGATAAAACCAACCTTTTTTTTCCTAATCTTAAAACTGTTCAATAAACAATGTAAGAAGGTATCATTCAACATCAAAATGGTCACATTTAAAAATAGAGCAGTTCAAGGAATGGTTTTCCCGTCTGAGCACAGTGGACTACATATTCACAGTGTATGAGCTACATCTGTGCAGACAGCCAGCTGCCTGTCAAGCATCTGCTTGTCCACCAATTCCTCTACTCGACCCACTTCCACCTCATCTACATCATCCATAAAACTGGACCAATCAGGGCCTCCGTCTGTGCGCTCCATGGGCTCCGGGTGGCTGACGGGGTGAACGGGAGCTGAATCGTCATGAGTCGTAGTCACGCAGTTGCAGCTATCACAGATGCCGAAGCGCCTGAGGCCTGGGGACACACTGGCGCCGGTGAAGGTCTGTCTGCAGCTTTTACAGGATACAGGCCAGCAGTGTCTATGGACCTGCAGGCAAACATACAAGATGCGAGTCTTACATCATTGTTTACATATTACATGTGAAAAGTGCTTTTCAAGCAAATTCGCATCCAAACACATCAGCCTTTTACTTTTAAGTACTTTTAGATGTGGACAATATATTGAATATACTTGATACGTCCTGGCTTGTTCCACGTAAGACCTTCATCTTCAATGGAACATTATTAGTTCATCCAATACTGATTTTCTAGTAGCCCAGGAAACTTGCACACATATCCACTCATCTCTTCCATCATCTCACATGTCTACCACATCTGCCATTAACTGAGATGCATACTCAGGGGAGAGTTGAGAAAAAAAAAAAAAAATCAGACAATTAACCAAGTACCCAGTTCCGAAAAACAAGAACTAATGAGACACAGCGTGAGCATTTTACAGAAAGTTGCAAACTGATCTAAACTGAGGATTTAGGAAATATATATAATTTGAGTATTCACTTTCATAACTTTAATGTGTGGCAGAATGTTGAACTGTTACTGCATGTTTCAAATGTGTCAGTTGATTACACAGATATTGACACAAGTACTCAGCTGATACAATTCAATTTTGATTGGCAGCAGTTAACAGGTTACGTTTAAAATCTCACATCAGCTTTGATCACACACACAAACTGTAGCACAAAAAACAGCACATTTCATTAAAAAACATTACAATGGTCAGTGGACCAAAACTTTTTTACACCACCGAATGTGTGACAATATTTTCACGGATCAGCCTTTAAGTTGCAGCAGATAAAAACAAAATAAAATGATACGGAAACATATACAACTGAAGCAGAATCTGGAGTCTGAGTCACTGAGATGCGGCTGAGAGGAGCTGGTAGATTTTCAAAATAAAACATCGTACACCCTCCGGAGGGATATCTCAACAGGATGTCTGCACTTGACTCGCTAACTCTAGTTACTCTCACTGACTGAACTGCTGGTATCACCAGTGCCCCCTACAATGAGGCAGGAGAACTGTGTGCCTCACACAGTGCCTTTAACAGCCGTTGAAGTCTTGCTGCTCAGCATGAGAAACATGTTACACACATACAGTTGTTGGAAAAAAAAACAATCAGCTAAATTATGGAAATTTAGTTCATATAGCACGTTTGAACATTTTAATAGCAACGTTACAGAGAAACAGCAATATGGTCTCAGTGCACAGACCAGTACAGTCAGCTGAGTGATTGCAGAATCCCAGGTAAGGCCAAGACAGCTCCTGCCTCACTGTGCGTCTCTTCAAAGTATTTGATTCGAAAACGAGAAAATTCAGCGATTTTGATTTTAAAAAAACTTTAAAATAGGCCAAGTTAAATTAAAAATAATGACTGAATGAATGTATAGTACAAATCACTGGTAAAATATAGCCATTTATTTCTTTTTTGATCCTTTTTTTCTTGATTTATTTTAAAATATAACCATTTATTTCTTTTTTCTTTTCATGATGACAGGTGAGGTCGTGCCTCACTTGCCTACCCTGACTGCATGTCACTGATCCATATATGTTACCAGTCTGTAAGATGTGCATGTACTAGTGTATATTTTGTGCTGGGTTCTGTTTCTAGGCTATAACTGCCCGTTGTCAAAATCCCATACACTGAGTACTTGAGTCAGCTGTTTTGTAAAAAGTCCTGACAAATGAGTTTGTCAGTGTTTCTCTTCTTTACGGGAGCAACAGGTCAACATTAGCTACAAATTAGCTAGAAACAAATAATCAGCTCTCAGAACAAACACAGACTAACACAAGCCTTAGGGCAGGGATCAAATCTGCAACACTGAAAACAGGTCCATCTGCATCGAGCTCTTACACTGAGGGCGTGACTGCGAAGGTGTTCCTGTCTGGTGAACCTCTTGCCACACATCGGGCAGGGAAAGGGCCGCTCTCCCGTGTGGCAGCGGATGTGTCGCTTCATGATCCCTTTCTGCTTGGCTGTGTACAGACAGAACGGGCACTTGTGGAGTTTGACTGGCACTACCAATCCGTCACCTACAGAGAGAGACAGAGGACAATAGTATCAACCTCCCTCTGAAAGACCAATACTACATGTCAACAGCAAGGTTTTCAACACTACTACATGCAGTCATCTTAGATATTCAGGTTAACAAGGTTTCTGCAGTTTTCAAAATGTTTAATTACTTCTAACACCATTCTGATATGAGGTCTCTCAATAAACACTACAAGTCTAGTACAAGTAGTTCAATTAAAGGCAACCTGACCTTTTCACACTTGAAGGTTGTGTCAATCTCACAGTTAGGGGACGTGAGTTGAGTTTTGGACTATCCACTAAGAATGCATTTTTCAGACAACTTTTCTTCTTTCTTCTTACATTTTAATATTTGTCCATCAAAGTAGTTTGCTTTGTTCTAAATGTTTTGAGGAGAAACACTGATTATTTACTTTTGCATCTCTGCACACCTTCCTACCACAATTCACTTCTAGAACTACACACGTGGACAAAATGTTGGTACCCATCTGTTATCAAAGAAAAATCCACTATAGTAAACTTGAATCTGACACAATACATTTTTAAAGAACTTATCAAAATTAACCAATGAAAATCAAATATTGCTTTCAAAATGTGGCTCAACAGAATTATTAAAAAAAACTCATGAAACAGGCATGTGGGTGTAAATTAGTCAAACAGAAAAAACCTGGTGCTTATGACGGAGTAAGCTGAGACACACATGAAAGGAGGACTGGAGAAAAGGTGTCTGGGTTTGAGTTCTGTTGATGACACTGAAAAAAAAATGAGCACATTGGAGCAATATTTCTATTGTTTGTTTTGTTTGAAAACAGAATTAGAGTACAAACCTGTACTTTTCTACCTAAGTTGAATCACTACTACTTCAACTAGAGGATTTCTATTTTTCAATGTTTACTTGAGTAAGGAATGTGCTCAATTTTGCCACCATTGTTTACAACAGACACATCAACCTCATAATCAAATCATTTTCAATGACCTGTCAGAATCATGAAAACATTTTAATGCGACAGAACAACTGTTAATAACATTACTAAATGTATTTATTTTACATATGGCAAGACATGTCACAAGATTTCACAGTTCCCATATTAAGTTCAGTTTGCTGAAATCAATTACCTGTGTCCTCTCCCACCCAATCAGGTGGCGTCTCTATGTTGGACGATCCCACAAACCCTAAACCTTCATCCATTCTGCCTCCTCCTGTGCTGCTTCCCAGTCCTTGAGAAAAGCGTTGACCATCTTTTTCCCCCAATGGACTGGGACCTTCACCTCTGGACAGCATTTCCATCAGGTGCCTGGCATTAAAGGAAGGGCTGTACCCAAGTGGGGAGCGCTCATTTGAGGGCGAGGGACTTGGTGGATGTAGCCGGCTGTGATGAGTATTATGGAGGGGCGGGGCTGGATATGAGGCTACAATTTTCAAGTCAGGGGACTCTATGAGTTCATGGTCATCAGGGTCGAACTCAGTCTTAGGATTTAGCAACTCTGGTGTCAAAGAAGAGGATGATGATGATGACAGGTTAGCCTGGTCCATGTGATCCTTCTGTTCTTCATTCCCAGACAAAAACTCCTCTCTGGATTGGTAGTCACTGTCCAGACCTCTACTGGTACCTGGAGGGGGGGTGGCAGGAGCACATGAGGGGGTCCTTGCAGTCTGTGAACTCAGACCTGAGCCTCTGTCTGCCTCTGCAACCTCTGAATGAGGCTCTGTGGCTCCAGTACGACTGGATTTTGTAGCTGCAGGTGTACCACTGTCTGCAGGGCCAACCCCCTTATCTTTTGGCTGGTTCTCTCTGTTGCATATTTCCAAAGATGAGCTGATGTATCCTTTACAGAAGTTCACAAGATCCGTCATCTGTAAATAGCTGGCTGCTGACATCACCTCAATGACATTACTTCTGTTTAGAGCCAAGCGACCAGAGTACAAGAAGTCCAGGATAATAGAAAAGGCATCAGCCGTCACAATGTCTAGCGAGGCGGTGCTGTGACGCTGGCCACTATCCTGAGAAAAGACAGCGAAAAGAATAAAGTTTAAGATAAAATGTTTCATGTAAACAAAATATAAATTTCAGTTTGTATGGCCATAAAATTCGACTGATGGACAATAATAATATATACTATTACTATAAAGATAAGTATTATTTCTGAATAGGTCATAAATAAGGATTTCTTTCACAGTCATTGTTTTGACTTGTTTTAGCTGTTTTTGCTCACTGGTCATTAACCAATGCAGTTCTTTATATCAGTTTTACTGTACATGAAGCTTTCAGATGCTATTTCTACACAGCCCTTAGGTAAAAACAAGAGTTATAAGCAAAACTATGATTTCCAATACCTGTATGTAGTGAACCAGGAGAGCTCGGAAGTAGCCACTGCCTGCAAACAAGACATTACGATGGGCTTTGAAGACCCGCCCTTCAACATGGATGCTGCAGTCACAGAAGAAGTCCCGTTTACGCTGTTCGTTAAGCTCACACAGCAGTTTTGGCAAGTAACAAGGCACTTCCATGACTACACTCCTCAGAGGTCTGTTAGGGAAAGAGGAAATAAAAAGAATGAATGGGACAAGTGGCCATTTTGGAGTGAAAAATTGTGACGATATTAGTCTCGACTATCTGTTTTGATTTGACCTCTTGTTCAAAAACCAGAAAAGGTTTTGGAATACATGACTAATATTTTCGTAAGCGTGTCAGGATGTGTTACACCTACAAGCTAATACAGAAATCTTGTCTAATACACATTTTCTTGTGGATTTTACTGTAACAACAGCAATTACAAGGCAGCAATGTAGATTATTTGTATCATCAGCTGACAATTCTATGACATTTCGTTACCAGATTCATTGTGTGTGTCTGTGTAATGACAATAAAGGAAGTCTAAGTCTAAGTCTAGATATGCAATTCATGTTATGTTGTAGTTACACAAAATCCGTTTATTTTATTTTAAATTTATTACAGTTAATACCTGTCAGGTTCGTCTCCCGAGTCAGTAAAGGGAACCTTTCATTTAAGGCAGTATCCTACGGGCACTTTATAATGTGGCACTGCCCGTTATAATTACCGTCGTTTTTTGCACCATTACCTTTTCCCAATTATTCTGACCTCCATGGGAGAGGGGAATCATTTGTGTTTGGTACTTACCGGAGATAAATGCCTTTACGCAGTTTTTGTCAGAGTCCATGAGAATAATAAACGGAAACTGCCTCCGAACTCGTGCACGAGCTTTTTAAAGAAAAATACAACGCAGAGTCGGACTGCGAACGCGGTGCACATACGACAGGTTACACCGCAACGTTGTTAATCTGTCAACGCCCCCAGAGCAACAAGTTTACTAAGGATTAAAAGCTGTACCGTTATCTAAATTGTCTTGAGTTATTGTTAACACAGCTTGAGCTGCTAACACCGACATTAGAACACAACAGCAGGTTAACCACGCAGATTGTATTTTATCAAATATTCTGTACACAGCATAAAAAGATATTTGATAACTCACCTGTTTTAAACCTCTTTATATGACAAACCCTTTATTACAACACAATATGCTACGCAAATCAGCACTGCAAACTGTTCATACGGCCATGACAACAAAAGCAGACAACTTCCGCTTTCGTCTTCTTCTTCTTTTTTATACTTCCGCTTTCTTCTTCCAGTATACTTAACATGGAATTGCTCACTGGTGTCCCCGATTGGTGAATAAATGGAATTGTCAGTCCTTCCTTTATTCGCCGTAAAGGAGGCGATGCATCCGTGTCAATACTGAAAGCCCTTTAATTCACCGAACAGATTCGAGCAGTGACGTCTGACGTGCGGTGAAGTTGTTATCTGGTGAGGCACAGACTTCATCACTGTCAGTTTACAAACATGCGAGTCTACAGAGTCCTTATTCAATATTTGATTGGCAGCAGTTAACGGGTTACGTTTAAAATCTCAGTTTAGATCACACCCACAAACTGTAGCAAAAAAACCCCAGCACATTTAATTAAAAACATTACAATGGTCAGTGGATAAAACCTTTTTTACGTGTAACAATATTTTCACGGATCAGCCTTTAAGTTGTGCAGAATCAGAATCTGGACAAGCATCAAGTCTGAGTCACTGAGAGATGCGGCAGAGAGAATCCGGTTGATTTCAAAATAAAACATCTTTCAACCTCCGGAGGGAAAATTCGACAGGATGTCTGCACTTGACTCACTAACTCTTGTTACTCTCACTGACTGAACTGCTGGGGTCACCAGCGCCCCCTAACATGAGGCAGGAGAACTGCGTGCCTCATACAGTGGCTTTAACAGCCGTTTTAGTCTTACTGCTCAACATGAGAAATACGTTACACACATACAGTTGTTAAAAAAATTAGCTAAACTATGGAAATTTAGTTCATATAGCAAATGTGTTTGAACATTTTAATAGCGATGTTACAGAGAGACAGTGATATGGTCTCAGTGCACCTGCAGATTGTACAATCCCAGGTGAGGCCGAGGCAGCTCCTGCCTCACTGCGCGTCTCTTCACAGTATTTGATTCATAAACGTGAAAATTCAGCAACTTTGATAAAAAATGACTTTAAAATTGGCCAAGTTAAATTAAAAATAAATGTATAGTTCAAATCACTGGTTAAATATAGCCATTTATTTCTTTTTTCTTTTCATGATGACAGGTGAGGCCGTGCCTCACTTGCCTCCCCTGACTGCAAGTCACTGGATTCGAGGAATATGAAATTCACTTAAATATTTTACTCTATATTGTACAGACATCTCAAATCAAGCATGTTTTTCTCCATAAAATGTGTCTGAAACATTAGTTTTCGCTGTATAGTTTTTCATTCCCATCCCAGTGACATCCACCTGCCTCATAATGCAGCAATTAAACATATCAGAGAGTGACAAATAGTGTTTATTTGGTCGAAGTTTCACTCATTCTTAAGCTAACATGTTTAAAAACATGCATAACATGCATAAGCAACTATTTCCCAAAAGACACAAATGACATGTATCACATGATGACAGAAAATATTCAGTCACTTCAGACAACATTACACTCATATTACACAGTAGTTAAATACTTCTTCCAATTATTTATATAGTTTTACTCCACCCATTCCTCTACACATGCAGCAGGATTTCCGTCTTCACCTTTCTGCATCAATTCTTTTCATTATTGTCACTGGCCCACCTCCTACCTCTCCTTAACTCTCAGTTCCTCTGAGTGTTTCCTTGAGTTTACAGGCATGCCCCCGTGAACTTCCACTTTCAGTCAACAGTAGCAGTTTTTGGCTCCACGTTACTAATAACTTCACAGACAGTTTATTTGCTTCTATTTATAACAGTCTATATCCATGATGTAATTACCCACAATACCTCAAAAGCAGACTGAAGAACTACACTTTTCTCTGCATTTTAAAATCAAATCAAGTTTATTTGTATTGCGCCAAATCAGAACAGAAGCCATCTCAAGGTACTATACCTAAAAAGCTGCTCTGAAGTTAGTTTCACAGAATCCTCCAGAAACAAAAACTTGGTGATACTTGGTGACCGTGGAAGGAACAACTTGAAACAATAAGCAGACCCTGAGTCTTGGAGGATCGTCATCTGCCTTGACCAGTCAGGGTTAAAGAGAGAGGGTAAAGCAAGAGAAAGAGTGAAACAGGGAGAGAAGGATTGGGAGGGGGAGAAGTGAGGAAATAGAGATACATAGATGTACGACAAACCCAACTAGAACTATGAGACAGATGAACAGCTGGTGTTATAGGTACAATTTTGGATAATTCCTCCCATCCGCTCCACCACGTGTTGACCAATCACACGAGTACATTCAGTAACAGACTCATCCCACCAAAGTGCACCATGAATGGCACAGGAAATCATTCCTGCCTGTGGCCATCAAACTATACAACTCTGCTGTCCAACAACGACAACAGACGATAACAACAATAAACAATACAACAAGCAACAATAGTAAGCAATAATAACAACAATAAAATAATGACACTTGCCAAAACCTGTACATCATGTATATAGTCCAGATTACACAAAATGTTTTATATATTCTTTATTTTTATAAGAATATGTGTATATGTGTACATGTGTATATATGTATATATATATAAGTATATGTATATATGTGTATTATGTATTTATATGCATATGTGTATATGTGTATGTGTGCAAGTATATATATATATAGATATAGATATAGATATAGATATATGTATTATGTATTTTTATGCATATGTGTATAATTGAATTGAATTGAATTCCTTTATTAGTCCCACGAGGGGAAATTTCATATACAGCAGTGTGATACAAAAAGTAGAAAAAAAAGAGCACAACAGAACAGATACACAACAAATTGAATTCATGGACCACATAGACATGATTGAAGTCCCAGAGATGATAACGATAACGAGGGGCCGTTAATGCGTCCTTCTGAGAGAAACGGCAGTGAAAAAGTCCACAGCCACCGTTAGCATAGCACTCTCAGCTGCTAGACTTAGACTTAGATTTCCTTTATTGTCATTACACAGACACACACAATGAATCTGGTAACGGAATGCCATAGAATTGTCAGCTGATAACACAAATAAACATGGAAATAGAAAAGTGCACAGTGCTAACCGCTAACAGTTGAAACGTAACCGTTTAAAAACTGCAAACACAGATCACATCCGCAAATCACTCACTCACACGCATCTCCAGTGCCCCCCCCCTCCTCTCCTCCTTCTTCGGTACGCTGTCCCCAGTGGAAAACCAACCAAAAAAAACAAAAGAGTCTGGTGTAGTTCAATGAGCCGGCACTGCTAGGACAGCTATACACCTGCTGTAGCTCCATAGCTGTTAGCCTCCATCATGATGGTAGAGACGGTTGGTAGAGCGGTTGAATAGCTCAACCATTACACACACGAACCGATGGAGACCCCGGTTGTACCTGGTGTCACATCAATCCACCTCCCGGTACACGACGCCAGCACTGCACCCGCTGCCTGATGCCGTAGACAAGCGGGTCCCTCCGGTGTACACCGCTGTTGATCATCTCAGCTGTAGACACACATTGGCACACCATCCCACGATAGATTGAGGTCCGGGATTCATGAAAGTAGCAAAAAAAAAACAGCCAATATCTCACCAAAACTTCAAAAATGACACATGTCCATGTTGTACAGGAGTCCAATTAACACGACCACAAGAGTCGGGCAGAAAAACTTGAAAGTAGGAAAAAAAGTTACGGAGCTGCTGTTATAGGCAGCCATTAGGACGGCACCGTCTTGGAATTTACGTTATTATTATTATTATTATTACATACACACACACACATATATATATATATATATATATATACACATGTATATATATACACGTGGTCTTCGGGTTACGTCGCACTCGACTTACGTCGTTTCGAGTTTTACTTTACGGCACCCGAGTCCGCCATTTTGTCTCCAGCCACATACAGTACTATTGCATTATAGCGTAGTTTAGTGTTTTTCAACCTTTTTTGAGCCACGGTACATTTTTTTATTGAAAAAAATCCTGAGTCACACCCCCAACGGTCTGCCTTTTAACCTAGTGCCTTATGTGTCACTGAGTTGTAAAATCTGTAAAAGTGTGATTTTTTGTGACACTCGGACCATTTACGTCGACATAGTGATATAAGAATATTTACGTTTTTTCACAAAACACCAACAGAGAATCAAAAGGAAACAACAACGATCAGGCACAGGTTAATAGGTGACATCTACTAGACCTGCATGGACCCAGGTCCGACGCCGACCTGCACGGATGGGTCCACATGCATCCGCGACCTGTCCCAGGTCCACGGTCCGGGTCCACAGACCAGTCCCGGGTCCACGGATGCGTGAGGACCCATCCGTGCAGTTTGGCGTCGGACCTGGGTCCATGCAGGTCTAGTAGATGTCACCTATTAACCTGTGCCTGATCGCTGTCATTTCCTTTTGATCACTGCTATTCTAGGGAATAGCACGTCAACGTGCTACGCCAGCGTTTTTCAACCACTGTGCCGCGGCACACTAGTGTGCCGTGAGACACCGTCAGGTGTGCCGTGAGAGATTATCCAATTTCACCAAATATTCAGGGTGTCCAATACGTCGATCTGCGATCGACGTATTGGACATATTGGACGTATTGTAGATAGATCACATGACATTACAATGTAGGTATCACCCTGAAGTGATTGAAATTTGTCACTTGATTGACAGTCGGTCTGACCAATCACTGGAGTCACTGAGCATGCGCGCATAACCCCGTGTTA
>JAPTHA010000003.1:9977114-9988653 GCA_029814585.1 Gymnapogon annona
CTACGACATTTCGTTACCAGATTCATTGTGTGTGTCTGTGTAATGACAATAAAGGAAGTCTAAGTCTAAGTCTAAGATTGTCCACACGGTGAAGTGTCCTTGAGCAAGACACTGAACCAAGTGGGGCCTGGCGTGGTGTAGCAGCCGTTCACTGATGTGTTACTGCATAGATGTGAGTCAGTGTAAAGCAGTGGTCCCCAACCCCCGGCCGCGGCCCAGTACCGGTCCGTGGGTCAAATGGTACTGGGCTGCACAAAAAGAATAAATAACTTACATTATTTCCGCTTGATTTATTATCGGATTCTGCACAATGTTTTAAAAATAACCAGATTCTCCCCGTTACTTCTGTTGTGGCTGAACACTCGCTCATGAATGTGTTCATATTTGGGGCCAACTGAACGGGTGAACTGAACGTACTGCAGCCTATTTCTGTGTGACCAACGTTATGTGAACGCCTTCATTCTGGTGTTTGTGAACGGTGCTCTTGCAGTTTAACTTCATTCAACAGAATGCCAGATTTTTATAGAGCCTTCCAGCAGAAAACCTACCTAAACACGCTTTAATATGTAGCGGAAAAAACACCAAATCTGGCAACCCCAGTCACTGCAGAGTCGCACCACTGTACGTGCCGCAGATTATCTAGCACGGAGGAGAAACAACAAAAACGGCTAAAGGAGCACCTGCATGTAACCTCAGACTCTTAGTACTGAAAACAGTTTTAGCGTTTGAAATTGGATACGAAGATGAAGTCTGATGCATAGTTTCACTGTTACAACTGATAAAGTCATCGTGGTTACTGTTCGTTATGACGTTGGCACGATGTCATGAGGACACTGCTAATAAAATTGCATACAAGTACACAGTGAATTCACCTTTATTATTATATTTAGAAAATACGGTCGTATCAAATTGTTTTGTTGTTTTTATCTGCCACACCTGAAAGGCTGGTCCGTGAAAATACTGTCTGACCGGTCAAAAAAACGTTGGGGATCTCTGATGTAAAGCACACTAAGTACCATAAAATGTGTAGAAAAGAGTGCAGTCCATTTACCATTTTGACAACAGCTAATGAAATAAACACTAATCCGAATATGAGCTGTGACACTGTGACACTGTCTCTCAATGATTCCAGAGACTGTACCACCTTAATCCGCTTCAAAAAGATTTTTACAGCAACAAAAAAATATTCTTAACTCTAAACCATCTCTGTGAATCTACGCATCGGCACCAGCTGCAGAAATGCTTTGCCATTTCATGAGTCATCGTTTCTTCAGCGGCAGTAAAACAAGATCTTACACAACACACCAGCACTGAAACCCTCCTGCCGTAATTATCATACATTTAGGAAATTTAAAACGACTGACGACTAAATCAGCAGGTTAGATAGCATCGTTATTTAATGATCCCACCTGTGCGTCACATGACAAATGAAATTAGAGCTGATGAGATCAACCAGCTCTTTGTGTTCGCTCCCAGCACAAAACACACAAACTTGACGCATAAATCCCATATATGGCGTACACTCCCCAACATGCAGCCACCAGGCGACTGACCGCTGGATCTACTAAGTGGACTGGGGTAATCCCTGTTTGACGGTAGTCCTATAGATCAATGAAGGGATGAAGGAAGTCTCAAACGCTCCTCGCATCACTCTTCGACCTTTGACCCTAATACAATTAAATCTACATCCATGCATTTCAGATCTGGCGACTGATGAGTTAAGATTAAGACAATCCGTAAGGAATTGATCCTTTCCTGTATTCCTGCGGTTAAAACACTCTTCTTTAGTCTAGATTTTTTTCACCTACGAGTTAAAATCTGCCTTTTTACTCAACTGAAGGTACACAACCACACTCGCTGACCACTAAACATCTGATATGAAAAGCAATCTGAACGCTTTGATTGTGACAGATTTTTTTTTCATTTGGTAGATAACATACTGACCACCACTCAGGAGATTTTAAGGTCAAGGCTCTGAGGGATTAGAGAGCGTTAAACGAGCGGGGTGAGCGGACGGCTGAAGCGGCTCATTGACAGCGGGAGGAAATGGTCAGTGCATCTCCATAGTGAGTGGATCCATCCCAGTCACTTAAGCACTCTGATTACACTCTGCGTCTGTTTAATGCTGCAGAATTACAAACGCCACTCCGCAGAGTGGAGTCAGGATTTGGTCGCCGCTCGGCATCTGTGTAATGCTGAACGAAACGTAGGTTGTGGTCAGTATGGTGAGTATGGTGAAGGAACTCTGCCATTAAGCAATTTCCGCTTCACCCAGGCCTTTCAAAAGGGAATTCATCTCAGTGACTCAGTGTTTTCATTACTCTGTTCACTTTGCGACTTAACATTAGCCTTAGAAGAGTGGATTACTAAAGTAAATTCTCATTCTAATCATAAAGGTTACAGACACTAGTGAAAACTAAATAACAAAAATTATATGGGAAACGTAGATTAAGTGGGACAGAGAGAATAAAAATTCAGATGTACAATAAAAAGATGAATGATTTCTTCTGTATTTCACATCCAAAACAAACTAAAATGATAGAAAAAGTGTCTAATCTGTGTACATTTAGTGTTGTTGGTATATATAAGGGACAAACAACTGGTTTTCTTTGAATTAAAATGAATTTAGGGCATTCTCTCATGTTTATTGGTGTGTGTGTTTGTGCGTGTCAGTATGGGTATGTATTTGAGGCTACATCATATGGACATGAGAAAGACTGATCTCACACCACTACTGACACCATTCACTCAGAATCATCAGAGGATTAAGAGATGTAATGTGCTCATCCATGTATGTGCTTGTCCTATATGACGTGGATGTATTTGTGTATATGTGTATATATGCAGCTCTTGGCTCTGCACTGGGACCCTTCCCTTTAAGAGAAAGCACGTGTGTTTCTGGTCCAATAGGAAACTGCTGCTTCTAAAGATAGAAAACAGAGCGCATGGGGTCATGTCACCAGTGTGGAAAAATAGGAAATCTATCCCATCCTATCCAATCAATCAGTGTATTGGTAGAATGATGTTGAACTCAGCATGTCGAACAACACAAAGAACTGAATATTGTAACAGTCTGGCCATGATAATATGTTGACATTGTGTGCTTCTGTAAACCACTCATATGCAAATGTGTCGCCGTTTTGTTATCTGGAGTGGATGGAAGGTAAATGATCTGGGACTTTACCAGTATAGAATGGAGTTTACACCGTAACTGCTGTAGGTTATCAGGTTTAAGCAATAATCATGTTTTGGTTTGAGTTAAGACCATTTCACACTAAGATTTAACTATTACTCAATATATTGGGAGACTGTTTAGCTCCTTTAGTAATCTGACAAGCATTGATACTGAACTGTAGTAAAGATTTAATGATCCATTTATATTCTTATTTGTTTACTTTAAAACATTTCATGGACATGTGCCTCATAGCTGACATTATTATTTTTGATATAATTAAATGTTTCCTTATCTTTTATGGCCAGGTCTAGTACTGGTCCAGTATCTCATCTGTATTGGTCTGTTTGCACACATTATTGGAAAGAATACACCGGGGCATTTTTAACAGTTCTTTGAAGACATTTTCTTAAATAAATTGAGCCCTTGGCACCTTATCTTTCCTTGACTCTGAACATAAAAATCTTTAAATAGCTTCAAATGAAAGGAACTCTCCAGGGACTTGAACAAAAATCAATGTTGCTATTAAACCATAGAACAATGATAAACTAATGGGAATAAATATGGATGTGAAGCATATTTTGGCTTCAGACATTATACACAGCATATATGCTGTATTTTATTCTGGTGACTGGACTGTATATAAAATAAAATGCAGTACATCTTTATCAAACTGTTGTAAAGGGGGCCGACATCATCATTTGCATGTTTTCTCTCCCTAACACTTGTTCCCACTCTGTGTGACTTTTCAGACTGGCACATTCTCAGCCAAACCAAGGACCTGACGTCCAAAATTAGCGTCGCTATCACTCACACACAGAATGTTGACCAGGCAGACAAATCTCAGAGAACAGGTGAGAGGAAACATCACCGAGGGGAACGAGGTACTGTCAGTACCTCGTAAAGGCTTCAATTGGACTTACTTGCCTTACGAGTAAGTAATGCAGGTAATTATCATCATATCAAATCACATCAAACCGATCTTTATCAAGCAAGGAATTTGTCTCCGGTTAAACTCTGCTGACTGTTCAGATATTCTTGCAGTTGAGATTTCCAAAAATAATAATACTAAAATAAAATAACATTTTAAGGGTAATGAAGATAAATAAAAATAACTGAAAGAATGAACATAAGGGAAAAAAAAAATTAAAGCAGGGGTCACCAAAACGGTGACCTCAGGCACCAGGTCACCCACAGGGATCAAGTGAGTCGCCCACGGGCGTGTTCTAAAATAGAAGCCGTTGAGGGGTCTCCAATGTGTCATTCGTCACCTGCCGGTGGCCCAGAGGTCTCATCCAGGAGCTCTCACCAAGAGTCAATAATGTAATGATACAAAGTTGATCCATGACTTGGTAAATCAGGTCCAAATTTTCAACCAAATCAAAATGACTAGTATCCTCCTGCCCCCACACCCTCACCCCACCTTCCTGATGGTTAACTAAATATCAATCCAAATTTTGCACTGCTTTGCTGTCTGTCATTGGTAAGGGGGCGGGGCCTGAGGGCAGCAGAATGATCCAGGTGCCGGGAAGGTAGAGGGTGAGTCCGGCTAACGATGTTAATGGAGTTTAGTCACTTCATTAGGAGACAAAAAAAGGAATTATTTTCACGAACAATGAGACACGGACTTCGTTTTCACGTTTGGCAAACGTGAAAGACAAATGTGTGTGTGTTTGTGTTTGTGTGTGTGTGTGTGTGTGTGTGTGTGTGTGTGTGTCTAAACAGTGGTGCGAGCCTGGCGACGGTGAAAGATTTGAAAGTGGAGTGGAATCTGAATGAAGTCCCGCAGCAACTTTTGTCCGGTGGGAATCAACCTCCCAAAAGAGAAGGTCATAGAGCTGAAAAACACACTCCATGAACAATAGTTCATGTTCACTACATCCACTAAGAAGCAACGCTTCAACAGAGGCATCATTATTTAAGTGGTTCACATCCAGGACCAGCACCACCAGCCCTTCACTGATGGAGGCGGAGTTCAAGAGGCTATTATCTGTTAATACTAATGTCCATCTATCTGTGATAGATATCAGCGCATGCGCACAGACAGCTGGAGTCGGACCTGAACAGGTTCCTCTGGGTTCCACTGATGTGATGACACTGTAGAAGTGACTGGCTGATGCTGGGTTCATGTGCATAACGTTGATTCACACATACAGTATGTGAACATATGTGAATGAAGAGAGAGAAGGTCAACTCCTTCAGAAATAAAACAGGTACATGGTTGCATTAGTTTTTTTGTTCTACTTTTCAATTTTCTTGATAATCATGTTTCATATTAGCACTTTTGAACTGTTATAAATGTTAAAACAAACAACCATAAGCAAATAAAATAAGAGTACAATGTTATAAAATAACGGTATGTGACCCTTACTGTAGGTGGATGTAATTAGTTATTAATAATAATCTATAAACTGTACATAACTTTGCTATGTCACTGGTGCATATCAAACTGGTAGCCCTTCGTAATACTCAGTGTCCCTGAAGTAGACCCCAGTTTCAAAAAGGTTGGGGACCCTTGAGTTGAAGAGAATAGTGCGTGTTGTTGGACTGTCCATCGGGTTGCATGAATTGACGTATATGAGTGAAAAAAAAATGTGTGTACATGGATCCAGTAAAGTGATCGCACACTAGTCATGCTGTGGCCACTCCCTCTACCGCAAGGGGCCAGACCTGATTAGCGGCACCTGGCTCCTGCTGCAGGGCTGAGCCTCGTCGGCAATCAGGCCCATCTGGGATATAAGGTCAGCCCTTACACCACGCAGGCACGGAGTCATTTTGCATTTCGTGTGTCACACTCTCTTGTTGTCATAACATGGACTACAACACCATCGGAAACTCTGGTTTGGACTCTGGTTCTTTTCTGTTTGGTTGACTTGTGTTTGGATTTTCAGTGTGTGTGGTATGTTTGTGAAGGCTCTCAGTCGTACAGGAAAAATCCATCGTAGTAAGGGTTTCTTCTGTCGTCATCTGTACTTGTAGTATTTCTTGTAGTACTTCTACAAGTACAGATGACGACAGAAGAAACCCTTACTACGAGAGTGTGCATGGTAGTTGGTGTTTTCTGTGTTCTTAGTTTATGATTTCAGTTATTAAATGTTCTATGTTCCCCTTCATTTTACTGCGCATTGGAGTTCAATTTCATCCCCCGTTGTGACAGATCTTGACAACATCTGTCTGAAGGATGAATAAGAAAAATGTATTATTTCCCAGATGGCAATAGGCTGCATGCAGATGAAAGCGTCATTACCCTAAGACACATACTTGCATCCGCACAGTCTTGTAATGTGTGTCAAATGGGTTAATTCCTTGGAGTCTGATTGATGTACATACTGTATTTATTTATCTGTTATGTATTGCACTTCTGCTATTTGCACTTCTGATTAGATGCTAAACTGCATTTCGTTGCCCTGTACTTGTACTGAGTAATGACAATAAATTTGAATCGAATCTAATGTCTCTGATTGGTTGATAAGACCAATCAGAGGTCTTATCACTTGGTTTTGTGTTTCTAACAGTATTTCATCCTCGGAGCTCTTTTCCCTGTCAGTTTTTTTCCCCTCCTTTTATGATGACGTTTCCCTTTATTGCTGCAATCACTCTCCTCTGTCACCTCCCCACAGTTACAGAGGCTCCCCTTCCCCTCTCCCCCTCATCTTTGTCATTACAGCCAGTGAGCACTCACAGTGTGAGTGTTTCGCCAGAGCCGGGAGCTGCACGCTGCTACTGCAATAACGCTTGCAGCCATAAATCACATCACAGATACAAAGACGCGCTGATTTTTTTTTTTTCCCCTACACAAGTGATGCAACTGTCGACAGGACACTCTGTTGAACCTGCAGACATCCCAGCCACAGGAGACGCCTTATGTCTCAGGTTTGACCCCACATGTCGACCCCATCTGAACATGAAGTACAGGGTGTTCTCTGCAGACGCGCTGATGTGTCCGGGGAGGAACAGATGTTAAACACATATATAAACATATCAGCCGGCACTCACCGATGCAGGCGTGGACACGGACAGTCAGCTGGGTTCGTAAAATAACACTGTGCTTCTTCCCTCTGGACCTGACGGAGGAAGAAGAAAACAGATACGCAATTGATATGTGACAGTTTAATGAAAAGTTCTCTATAACAAGATCACTGAATACCAAAACAAATTATCTTGTGTCTTATATTTTGGTGTTGCGCTAAAAAAGTAATTAATGAGAACTAAATGATTTTTTTGATTGCATCTTGAGTTGCTAGTAGTTTAATACATTTGAAGTAAATTTAAGTCCATCTGTCACTTGTTTGTGACAGATGGACGAACAGATAGAGAGATTAACCCATTACAAAAATAAACAATAGTTGTAGCGCTTAAGTTTAGACTTCTGTGCCCCCCTACATCTATAATCAAACTGTTCTTTGGTGGGTTTTTTTGCTTTCTTTTAATTTCATGGTCAAATAAATCTTCTAATACTAAATAAATAATAATATTAATAATAATAAATTATATAAAATCTAGTATCAAAGACTGGTGAAACAAAGAACAGTTATTACACCCAAGGAAATGTATTTATTGTTTGTTTCTTTGAAAGGAAAATTACATTTTTAAATGAATTTAAATTTAATTGAAAGGCAAATTACATTTTTAAATGAATTTAAATTTAACTGAAAGGCAAATTACATTTTAAAATTAATTTAAATTATAAGACTCTGACTTGAACCAACAGATGATTTTTTTATTGTAGGAATATTATTCATGATGAGAATGGGGTAAACTGAGTAGACAGAAAAACACCACATTAGATTATGACCCCTATACTGATACACATCTGAGACCTGAAGACACAGCAGAACTGCTGGAGCAGACACAACACGTGAAATGTACACACACACGCACCCACACACACATGCACGCATACGCCTCCACATACCATCATCGCAATAAGCACACATTCAACAAACATGAAAGAAGAGTATGGTGGTATTTGTGAGCACAATTCTACATCCACATCCATCATCATTAACGTTACCATCGCCTCCGATTTCAGCAGGGAAAGCAGTTCTGATAACACACAGTGATTCATACATGTTTGGGGATAACAACAAAGCATGAGAGCTGCTAGCTTGCTGTTATTCTGTCAGGTTGCGTTATCACTGGTTCTCAGAAATAGAGCAAAATGTCAACATGATGTGCTGATAAATCTGTGTTTTTCCCGCAAGTTCATTTTTTTTTCACGGTTTTGATGATATATTGCATAAGACTGACAGCCATTGTGGAGACTTTCAACAAGCATTGATGCTGAATGTTCAGAAAAGAAGTGCTTTTCAGATGTACAACAACACAGAGCTCACAAAACACCTATACAACGAATAAAATACAAATAAGAATTGAAATTAAAATTAAATTAAATACATCTTCTAATAGAGTCAACACACTTTAATGTCGTAAATAAAACCAGATTATTCTATCCCACAAACTATAAGATGATTTCAAACGATGGTTTGAATCTAAGCAACGTCTATTTTCATAAAACTGGTGAGAAATGCCAAACACGCATGCAAATATTTATTCAAATTCACATTATATTTTTTAAATCACAGCTTGACAACTTGTTTTAGTGGGTTTGCCTTCAGAAGTTCAGTGTGTCAGATTTCAATCCATGAAGGCTGGTATAATTATATTTTCACAAGTGTATAATTGGATTAAATAAGTGTTACATTTGATCATATTGTGCTACTATTTTTCTCCAAAGGCCCACCATGGACTTCTAAGTGTAAACTAAAGATGTCATCCATACATAAGAGGTTACGTTGGTGTTAAGATGAGTTCACAGTGTTTCAACAACGTCCATCTCCAACAGGGAGGACAGACCTACACACACACATCTGTCCTCATCCTCTGATGTTTTTCCAAGAGCAGATCAAACGCGCCCTATGGCATGATTCATTTCCAACTCTGTGTAGACGCCTCTGTTTCACAGGATGACAGACAGGATGATCCGATCTAACCAGTTCCACAACAACTCAGCAACTTCAGAAACACACACGCCTTTATTTACCTGTCCATCATCTGTCACTTGGTTTACAAAGGACAAGGCCAACACAAAGCCCAGACAAACAAATAAATGTAGGCATGGCAACGCAAACTCTGTGGACCCCTGGTCCACATTGCTCCCTTTACCCCTCGTCCCCAGACAGATCAACATACCACAACTCTGCCAAAACTACGACACAGTCAAAGGTTGATTTGCATATAGTGCATCAACAGCTGCCGCCTGTGTGTGATTCATACAAGGGTTTCAGGTGACACAATGCCTAACAACAGAGAACCACAATTCAGCCATTTCAACAGGACTGTCAGTTACATGATATTTTCTGTGTCATTCTGCCAATAGAAACAACATTTTACCAGCATCTGTTAACCCATATCTATGTTACATTTACATAAAGCTGCAACAAATGGGCGGAATATGGCTCAAAATTGTTTATGAAGATACCACATTGACTTAGTTTTTTTTTTATTAACTGAATACCTATTTGTCCGTCTGTCCGTCCGTCCATCCATCCATCCACTCACTCACTCACTCACTCACTCACTCACTCGCACTTATCCGGGGCTGGGTCGCGGGTCCAACAGTCTAAGCAGGGATGCCAGACCTCCCTCTCCCCAGACACTTCTTCCAGTTCCCAGGCCAGCTGAGAGTCATAGTCTCTCCAGCGTGTCCTGGGTCTGCCCCGGGGTCTCCTTCCGGTGGAACATGCTTCCTAACACCTCCCTAGGGTGAGGCGTCTGGGAGTCATCTGAAATAGATGCCCGAGCCACCTCAGCTGACGCCTCTCGATCTGGAGGAGTAGGGGCTCTACTCCGAGCTCCTCCCTGGTGACCGAGCTCCTCACCATACCTCTAACGGTGCACTCAGCCACACTGCGGAGGAAACTCCTTTCGGCCGCTTGTATCCAGGATGTTGTTCTTTTGGTCATGACCCAAAGCTCAGGACCATAGGTGAGGGTGGGAACGAAGATCGACTCACCACAACAGACCAATAGAGCAACCGCATCACTGCAGACACTGCACTGATCCGCCTGTCATCTCGCACTCCATCTTCATCCCACTTGTGAACAAGACCCCGAGATACTTGAACTCCTCCATTTGGAGCAGGGACTCCCCATCTTTTTCTGGTCGAGGACCATGGCCTCGGATTTAGAGGTGCTGATGCTGTATCACACTCAGCTGCGAATCATCCCAGTGCATGTTGAAGGTCCTGGACTGAAACCTATTTGTGTCTTATTCTTTTGTTATGTTATTGCACTGGACGTTAAAAGTACAATATCTGTACATAAACGAATTCATTCATTCAGCTGTTAGATATTAACAAAACTAATTCTGACACCTACTCTTATATGTGTGGCGTTATTGATTCTGCCAAAGGCTTAAGTTTAAAACGCGATGGCCTAAGACATCTCTGATGCTCTCTATAATAATCATAATCATAATCATAATAGTAATAAACTTTCATCTTCCATGTTGCTACATAGAGCAAACGTTTGTGACTTGTTGATTTGTGAACATACACACAAACACACATAAATACACACGATAAAAGTAGTCACAGATGAGCTGGAGCTGTGGAAGGGACTATGTATCACTCCTGCTTTCCACAGCGATTCATACTTTCCATGAACTTTTGCTTCCAAGAACTCCACATCCAGCAGCTTGTGATTCCTCCCATTTTACAAGAACTGAATCATACGTGAAATATGAAATGTGCACGACGGCGAGGGCACGGGGGCTCATGACTTTGTCTCATGTGGGTTCAGATTTTGTTTTGACAGTGAAGAGTGAGAGTGTGTGTGAGAGGATCGGGTACAAACGTGAGCCGGTCTTACCCCGTGTCATCCTGCTGAAAACCTTCCAGTTCATCCCTTTGCTCAGCCAGAGACGACTCCAGGTCCAGATAGGTGCCATTGTGCGACAGCTGAAGTGCACAGTCATCGAGCTGCGAAGTAAAAGGAAATCACTTCAACACACAGGACACATAATGAACGAAACACACCTTCATGTGCATCGGGATTTTGAAAATCTGGCTGGATAAGTGAACAAAACGACTAAAATGTGAAAGTGGTCGTTGGCTTCAAGTTGACATTTATACCTCAAACAGGGACGGAAAATATGATTGAGCATTTAGATGCGTAGAGCATGGCATGTGAAATTTCCCTGGCCTCGGTGTGAAGTGCGTACATGAGCAACCCACAGGAATGACACTGGTCCCTGAGCTTTTTAAAGGGTCCCTCACTTTGTCCTTCCATTCATTTCACACACTGTATTTTAAAGCCATTTGATCCAGTAAAATAATAGCGGTTTATGGGAGGTACAATGATCCGT
>JAPTHA010000003.1:9988753-10001363 GCA_029814585.1 Gymnapogon annona
GTCTAAATACATTGTGTGGCTTGGCTTTTAATATCACTGTTAAAAGAATTAACTAGCATGAAATAACGGCTGCAAAACATGACACCAAAACCAGTCCGAAGGTTTTTAATTGATGTGTATTAATAGATCTGGGAGAATCATATCAAATGTTTAGCACTGTACTCATCGTATACCAGCGCTGTATGTGAAACTAATACACCACAGGTTATGTTAGTCTCGGTTTGTGGAGGAAGTAAATGGACATTACAACCGCAGGGGATGCAGATGTTGTAAAACTCTGTTTTCACTAACATAATTCTGCCCCCCCCACCCCCTTTTTAATGGGATGGAACAAAAATAGAGGATGGAGAGTAGGAGTTGTGTATCTGAAAACTGCACACAAAGCTCCAGTCAGTCAGGGTCAGAGACCTGAGAACTGGTCCAAAGTATGCATATGTTGCTGGCGTTAAATAGTCGGTAAACAGCTAAACAGGCAGGTGGAGTCGTCAACAAATGTGTTGAATGAAACAATAACCCACTTGGCAGTATCTGTGAAAAAATATATCGTGGATGCGGTGACTACATTGGCCAATCACTCCTCTCATTTTAGATCCATGGTGTGTTCTCAATATCAGATTTACACATAGAAAGCAAAACGTTTTAACATCAGGTCAAACTGACTTCCTTATTATTCAGCTATTTATGTTTTTTTTAGGCCTTTTGTTATGTTTTGTTCTGTCTTTTTAAATTTGATTTATTTACTTTTTGTCTTTGTGTAGTGTTGATTTTTCACTGCGCAAACCCATCTTATGAGTACCATGTTGTTTAAATTGCATTAATAACAATGCGTTGTTATGTTTGTGTTTTTAAAAATCTTTGGAAAAGGTTAATAAATAAACTTGGGGGGAAAAAAACTGACTTCCTTCTTGTCACTGTACTTTACTGAGATAAGATAAGATAATACTTAGAATATCGTTTTATAGGACACACGGAAATGTTCTACAGGCTGTGATGTCAAAAGTCAATACTTAATGTTAGTGTTAACGTTTGATACCGTATTATACAGTAAAACCAAATATTTACATACTTTTTCAGGGTGAAACTCCCATTCCTGTCAGAGAAGGGTTAATTCTTCACTATGAAGTCATGCTTTTTCAGACCCTCCGTTCTTATTTTGACAAAAATAACCTTTTCTGCATAGTCACATATACTGTGCACGACGGGCTGAGCTCTGTTGTAACGTCTCGAGAACGCGGTTGCGCCATCTGCAATCTGTAAGAGCAGCCTACGTCATAATTGACCCACTATACCGTGAAATGAGAAACCCTGCTGAGTCTAGACCAGGTGCAGAGTAATATATCTGCGCAGCACTGGTACTGATGTTTATGAGTGGTCACAAGTTGATAGCAGGTGCAGGGAGCCACCCTCTACGGCTCGTAAAAAGCCACATACATCACTGTTGTAATCAACCTCCAGCTTTGAACCCTATTGTTAACGCTGATGATGGAAGAACAGGCCAGTGAGATCACAGTGAGATCATAGTCAAGAGTTGAATTTCATTTAGGACAGTATGGTATAGGCATGAGTTCAACCCAGACAGGCCTATGGTGGAGGTCGACCCCCTCAACCCCCCAGTACACACACACAGACACACAGTCCCTCACATTGGCTCGTCCAGTCGACAAACAAACATGACGACACATTCTGACCAGCGATGACTCCAGATCACAAGACCTGCTGCTGCTCCACGTCTTTCCCTCCTTCTCTCACTTGGTAACAGAGAGACGGACTGTCGGATGGACTCACAGCACAAATATAACCTTGCTAAATTTACTCCGCTCTGAGACAGCATGCACACAGGAGCTCATGGGTGGGTGTGTCCACGAGAGCTGCAGAATTTGAAGCCAAGGCTCGACTGTTACCAGGCCTGATCTGAGAAGCTGACACTTATCTATGTCGCAGAAATGTTACTCAAATGATCTTACATTTCCAAAAATTCCATGACCTTGGCCTACGGCAGGGCTTCCAAACCAGCGTTTGTGGACCCTTGGGGGTGTTTCTGTACCTTATACTAGCCTATACATCCATAAGTATCTGTAATCCATACTAAGTATCTATTCAGGAAAATCAAATGCTGTGGTGATCTTTAGTAAGTTACGATGACTAGTAGATAACCAGTCAGTTGAAAATGTAATCCTACATAAGAACCATCAGAGCAGCTAATAATGACTTTTTGTTGTTGAAAGTCAAAACATAAACAAAATAATGAGTATGTACTGTGTGCTTCATATAACAGGTTGAATACTGAAAATATACTGTTAGAATTGGAATCAAGTGTAAAAAAAAAAAATTCAAAGTAGGCGAATGAATGTATTAGTACAGCAAAGAAAACATGCCATTCAATATATGCTAACATGAATAAAATATTAAAACAGCCAATGTTAAAAAGTGATTCCTATGAAAAGTATTACACCCCAGACACACAGGCATAATTATTAGTGTAAACATTCAGTTTATATCCAAACAGATTTTAATCAGTTAAGACTGAAGCTACTTGAGTTGATCTGATTGTGCACCAGACCCAGTGCATTATGGGATATAAACAAACAAGGTGCCTTTCGGACTCTAATCCGTGAGCACTGCTAATCCAAAAAAGCAAATGAATATTTATCAGACCAAATTAATCATGTCGAGTGTGAGACGGTCCAGACGTAAAGAGGAAGCTGTGTTGTTGAAGGGTTATTCATCTACAGTACTGCTTCACCTCCAATGAACAGTGCTCCTATTAACACTGTCAAAACACCAGGCAAGATTTAGTAAATATCATCTCAGGGATTGATCGTATGTGTGTGTGTGCGTGTGTGCATGCGTGCGTGTGTGTGTGTGTGTGGTTAGGGGTGGCGGTGGGATGGGGCAGTAATCACATCCTGTCCCAGTACCCTAGTTTTCACATAGGAACGAACCCAAAGCATCTCTCGTGTCCGTTCAGTTCACAGTATTCTTTAACTTTAATAGAACCAATACGATCACTTATCCATTACGTTTAACACACACACACCTCCCTGCTTTATTTTATTATTGCAGCTTTATATTTCTATATTATATATACTATATCTATATATATTTCTTTCTATATTACTTTATATTTCTATACACGTTACTCAACCACATAAATATTGCCTGGACGTGGAGAAGTGATCCCCGGACCCTTGGTAACACAATATGGTAACGCCACACTCTCCAAAGGGTGTCTCCAGAAGGAACCACACACTCCTCACACTCCAGGTTTCAGTTTAAAGACCAGGGAAACACTTTGTGGCCAGTGTACTTTACACTCATTTAGGCAAATTCTCCAAGCACAGTGAAGCAAAGAAGAAGAAAAAAAATAAAGAGGGGTCGGGGAGTAATTACTTCCACGTTAAGACAACATAGAGCCTGCTGGCGATCATGGAGGGTCGACTGTTAACGACGGCCTTACGTAACTTTAAGTTTTGAAGAAGTTTTGTAAAATTAGAGTCGCAGAAGGATGAGGCACTTTGAAGAGAGTGGAGGGAGGGCGGGTTGAACAACGCCTATTAAATCTTTAAATGCAGCTTTAATGGGAACCCCTCAGTAAATAAAATACGTAAACCCTTAGTTGTGAAATCTTTGCTTTATTATTTTTCTGATGGGAGCTAGTTTTTTTCATTGCAAATGTGTAGCTGACAAACTCCAATGAAGAACTGAGCTTATGATATATTATTTTCAAGATAACGTGTTATCTTGAACACATCTATATATATATAGAGAGAGAGAGAGAGATTGATAGATCTATAGACAGATAGACACAGACAGACAAATAGAGTTAGATAGAAAGATAGATAGATAGATAGACAGACAGACAGACAGACAGACAGACAGACAGATCTGATTATTATTATTTATATGATGAAAACCAATCACTCTTTACACTGCACAAAACAAATCTCAAGAAGTGAGTTAAAACTGAAAAAGATTATAATAAGTCTTAAGAGGCAGTTTTACAACAACTCTAGATGTCAAGTGTCATGACAAAACTTTTGTCATGTGCCGCAAAAATAAACTTGATTCTTCAACAGGATCTCAAGACAGATCCGCTTCGGTTCTACATTAAACATGACTGACTTATCTTAGCCACGTAATGAACAGAACCAGTTACAATAGCTCATATCATGTTTAGTTACACATTCACATGAAGTCATTTTATTCTACTGACAAAGCAGCAAGTAATCTTGAATGTAATATTAAGTTAGTCAATGGGATATTTCAAATCAAACAGCCTGTTGCAAATTGTAAGGCTGTTGAAAATATTTGATATTATCTAAGTACAAAGCTTCAGCACATTTAACTGAGAAGCCCATTCATGTTTGAATGTTTTAATGACAAAAAAAGAAAAATCGCATGTTGTACATTTGACCAGTAACAGCAGGGAAACAATACTGCAAGTGAGGCTGCTTGAATATTTATGGTAAATCTTACACTGTGTGTAATCACAGCTTTCAAAAGGTATTTTCAAAAGTATTTTAACGAGCAAACATTTATTTTAATTGGAAACCAACAAAAAGCTGTCTGTTTTTGCATGTTTCATTTTGTTTTTGTTTTTGCTTGACCATTTTCAGTGTCACTCTTCACATACAATATCATTGCTTCTTTGTTTTAGCATTTTTAATGTCCATCATGACCTTTCAGCACATTGCAATTCACACGGTCTGAAAGGACATAAGACGTCTACATCTACATTCTGTGCAAAAATCAAGCTGACAGCTGCAACAACCAATCACTGATCAGACTGTCGGACTTGACCTGGACGTGACTCTGCGACTCTACTGCGGGTCTCGACACCATGAAGCGATGTCAGGTGCATCTCCAGTATAGTTATAGTAAGTCTTTTGACATAGACTGAAGAAAGTTGATGAACGTTGTCAAATTCAGGCACAAATTCAAGCTGCTGGTTTAACTGTATACAGGTAGAACCGTCTGGGAGCAATAAAAGACAGGGTTTTTTTTTATGCATTAGTGTGTCAGTAATGTGTCAGTGTAGTGTGAATGACAGAAATCCCATGTAGGCAACGAAACACTGACTTGGCACCGTCTGTCTAACCTTGTGTGTGTGAGAGTACAAACTGGTACATGGTCAGAGAGGTGGAACAGGAGCTGGAGGAAGAGGTCAGGAAAACCACAGCCACCAGAGTGAGAAGAACAAAGTGTCGCAGGGATCCAGGCTCCGGCCACAGGAATTCTGGGACCAGTGACCTATACTTTACATGTAGCCCAGCCAGCTATACACAGAGCTCCACCATCAGCATATAATCACACAGTAGCAACGGGCGGAGAAGGTTAAAACAAAAGAAAGTCTGGAATAAAGCTCAAAAACACTCAGTAAAGAGTCACAACGGAGCAGCGTCCACCTTCTCGTCAACATTATCACGATGTTCAAACCTTTCAAAGCATCGTTTTTTTTACAGATGACCAGTGTGACAGGCAGATATCCTTTAAGTACAGCGTCCTCCCTATAATCTAAATGCAATAGCCGGTTGCCGTCGTGCACAGATTCAAGCCCATGTGCACAAAATTGAAAAACGCGAACAGGAGCTGTGCCATGTGTCCATGTACAGGTTGTAATCATGAGCTTTTCTTTTCTGCAGGCCATTTTTCATTTGTTTTGTGGCTTTTAAAGACGGGGCAGAAGGAGAGCTACTGGTCTTGAAAACCACTGCTGCCGAACGCCTGTTTTACTGTCATGGAGTATGAACCTCCTCCTCTGTCTTTGTATAATTGGATTCTTTAACCCTTTCATGGGTGAATTATGATAACCTACTACAGGATTTCTTTGTGACTGTGACCTTAAGACTCATTCATATAAGAGAAAACAACCTTTGAATAGCTGTCCACTGTAGTGACCACTATCCCCGAAAGGGTTAAAATCACTTCATCTTACGTTTCCTGGTTGCAATAAAAGATGAAAATACAAGGTGACGGTGCCGTCGTCAACCTCGTCTGTGAGAAATGTGCTGCAGTTCGACATGTCTTTATGTCTTAATTTCTGCACACATTCTCTTGTTGACACACCCGCTGTAATTGACACTTAACACTAATTTGACTTCCCACAGTGGGATCAGGAGCATTATGACTACACGGATGAGGCGGGGAATTCTTCCGCCCGCTCGCACCTGTCACTACGACATGCAAACACTGTCCAAAGTACAGCAAAAAGTGGCCTCAATTACAGGAACTCTGTATGATAAATGGAACATCAGACTCTCGACAGCTGTGCTTTGACTTGAGTATCACCTCAACAGGAGGTTACGTCGCCCTTCAGGGATCCCTTAAGGTAGCCAGGGGTCCACTGTGTTCTAAGACATTTCTGCAGGTATACAGAGACACCTTTTCATATGTATTCATACTCTAAGTATGAATACATGTACTCTAACTCATAACTCCACTAAGGAGGCGTATTCATTTTTGACTTAATAGACACAACTATTAAGCTAACAACTGACGTGTCACTTTCAAAACTGCACTCCAGTCCATAATCAAACACCACTGCACCTGCACCTAGTCACTATCGGACACATCAAATCCTATCTGATAACACACATCTCGTATCAAGTCACATCTCCATGTCATGACTAAAACTACGCTACTTTTTATGTCTCTACATTGTTTTATCTGTTTCTTTGACTGGTGTTACTGTGATTCTTAATGTAACTCATCTCCTTTAACTGTGTCAGTTTTTATGTACCACCTTTTACGTCCCAGCTTTTATGTTCTTATGTGTGTGTGTATGTATGTGCTGCCTCTTGGCCAGGTCATCACTGCAAATGAGAACCAGTTCTCAGTTGACTCAGCTGGAAAAAGAAAGGTTAAATAAAAAATTTTTTAAAAATGTGTCTCCTCTGCTCCTCTACAGCAGCAGTATTAGTCACAGTCACTCAGAGTGTGAATGACTGCAGCCTTTTCCACCAAGAATGTATATATGTATGTATATCACTGTAGACACTTCACTGAAGACAAAGGCCAAATCTAAAATGAGTGGTGAAGGAATAATAATTTTGATAACCGGTATAAAGGCTAACATAAAAAGCAAACCTATGTCAAAAACAATTACTTTTCCTCAAAACAAATAACTTTGCACAATATGATCTGGTAGCTGGTGTCAAGTCTTTAATAGTTATCAATAGAGTGCATAAGGTGTCTTCACTCAAAATAGACACATTCACATCACTACCTAAAACTGCCCTTAGAAATGAAATAAAATTAAATCTAAAGAAGTACAAGGTGCATTTCAGTGCATCACAATTCTTCCAAAAACAATTTCATTCATTCAGTGTGATGGTGGTTACCCAAAATATCCCCCCATGCTTTCAGCTGGGCTTGTAACCATTCCGACCATAGGATACACACCATGTTCACACTCACTGAACCTATTGATGATATGAACCTATGATCATCTTGAAAGGGAAAGCTTCCAGCAGGTTATTCCTTTAACCCATCTAGACTGAAATAAGATGCATCGAATTTATTTATTTATCCTTTATCTGAGCAGGTTCATGTTATTATTCAAACTGATGCACGTGTCTTTGGTGTGTGTGTGTTTGGTGCCACTGTGGGATTTCAGGCAAACATTCTCAACCGTGATGCATTCCTGGGGCCGGAGAGCCAATCGTTTGTGGTTCCACGTGTCCTCAAAATAGCCTGTGAATGGTGGCTGTGGAAGTTTATTTGCAGTTGTTTGATGTTAAAAAAAAAAAAAAAAAGATAACAGCAGCCTCAAAGGTTGCAAAAAACCCTTGCATTACGCGTGTGCTCACAGGAATTTGATCCGATTCTACTTATAAAAAAAAAACAAACACATTATCTCAGCTGAATTGTTTTTCGTGTAGTGTTCTCTACATCGAGTTCTATACAGTTCCGTTCCTCAGTTCCGTTAATTCCACGGCCGGTCGTTTACCGTGCGTAATCCTACCTTGTGCGGGGCTTTGAGTAACCGGTGGACTCCCGCGAGCTGGTTGATGAGGGGGATGTCCTCCCTGAAGGTGTACAGCGGAGGTCTGGTCGGCTCTGGGAAGTTTGTGCTGTTGAACGGATCGGTGTCATCTAAAAACTGAACCCTGCAGACAAAGGTGGCCATGGCTCATCCATGCAAGTGACTCCGTTGAGGGTGTCAGCCCGGTTCAACGGGGCAGCCGCCGTCACTGCGCGCTCCTCTTGGTAACGACAACAAACCCGTGTAGCCAAGTGCGCACGGCGCGCAGAGCCGGTCCTCCCGCAGGACAGAGGGGGGAGGAGGAGGAGGAGGGGGGAGGCGGACAGGCAAGGGAGGGAAAGGGGGCAGGTCGATAGATGCCCGAGAGAGATGGCACCGGGCCCGGCTGTCTGTCTGTTTTCGCCACTCTCTGCTGTGCGTCGGTTCGACCGGAGCTTTGGCTGTTATTCTCGGAGAAGCAGGTGGCAGGAGGCGGACTCCAGCGCGGAGCCGGAGAGGGAAGGATCAGCGCAGCTTGGGACAGCCGGTCTGCTGTCTGCCTGAGTCCCACTAAATCCACCCCCCATATCTATTTTCCCCTCTGCCTCATCTCTCCCTCCTCCCCCCACCCTTCAAATCACTGACCCCGGCTTAGGAGAGGATTCCTTTATTGAAATGACCCGCACAGCAACGTGTTTAAGGCACGCATAAATAAACCATAATGTAATCACATCAATATTATAAAAAAAAAAAAAACAGACAGAAAAAAATTGTTCTTAAATATAGGTCTGTTTTAGAAACTTTCCAGACAGGGTTGCTGTGTGCACTGGACCAATCAGACTGCTCTGACGTAATAAACAGAATACTCAACCCTATTGCATTCACTGCCTGTAAAAGATTCAATAAAAGACCACCGTCCCATACCCCAAATACAAACACCCCTCTATAATCATAGACAGGGTCAAAACACTGTCCTTATGTAATATTTGCTGAGTTTTGCTAAGTCTAGTCTAGCTCAATAGCACCATCTTGTGGCCAAAACTGTCACATGCAACTGTACTGCCTTCAAACATGCAGCAGAAATTATTCCCACACTAAAATGAAGAAAAACACAACACAGAGAAATAGAAAAAAAACAAAAAACAGAGTGCAGTAGCTCATACATTTATACAAAAGGCCTCATATAAACTAAAGGATAAGTTAAGATCAACACCCATCCCAGCCCCCCTCCTACTTTAACTCCTTCAGAGCTTTATTTGTTCAACTGGTAAATGCATTGACACAACAGTGTAAACAAGTTTGTCTATCAGGGCTCATGAAAAGTGGAGTATTTACAAATGGTTCCCACTTCTGATCTCCCCATAGGTGATGGAGCAAAGAACATATTTATTAAATTATGACCGTGCCTTTACTCGGTTCCACATTTTGATGACTTCACGGCCCTGAGGAGAGTGTGTCCACAGATCAACAGTCCAGCTTTTATTAGAAGTACGCACTGCTTACATAAATCATTCAGGGAATGTTGTGATGCTTCTTTTCATCTGGTCATCTAATCCAGATCCTCAAGACGTCAAATCAGACCTCTCCTACTCTAACTTGATGTATATGTGTGTTGGATGCTACTTAATACCTAAGCTGAAAACATTACTATTCTATGAAAACAGGGAAACAATAATAAGAAACTTAAATGTCCGTACCATACTGAACTTTGTGCATCATCATTACGTCAATGATCAACTCTTGGATGGAAGACAACTTTTTTCACTTATTAATCTACATGCAAAAAAAAATCATCATGCTCAGTTCTTTGTTCTGCCAGTAAATTATAAACACAGTTAATGGCCTAGAGTAAAGTCCAACATGAATGTTCTATTTTAGAAAAATAAGCTAAGATAAGCTGTATTTGAGCTCCAACTGTGTGGTGTTTTTAATCTTTAGTCATAAATCAGTGCCAGTGCTGTAACACAAGCACATGGATACTTATTGTTTATGGCATCTTTAGGACATAGAATATGTATCTAGATAGTCACAAACTGACATGAAAATATAATAACTCAATAAAAACAGATGTTAATGAGTCGCTGAGAGTGTGTCCACAGTATCATAGGTCATTGTAAACACTGGAGGTTTCCTTCCTGTGCCAGTATACGGGCCATTAAGACAGCTGAGAGACAATCAGTGACACACAGACTGTCCAATCACACACAGCTTAATAACAGAGCCCAAGGAGCCAAATACCTGGTTTTTGCCCCAGTTCCATTAATAACAAACCACCATGAAGCTGGGGATCCATCTCCCAAACCCTGGACTGGATGACAGGATCCCATCTCATGAAGACCTAGAGGACATAGAGAAGCAGGAGGCTGAAGACAGACCTCAGTGGGACAACAAAGCCCAGTATCTGCTTACCTGTGTGGGACTCTGTGTTGGACTCGGCAACGTGTGGAGGTTTCCATACTTGTGTCAAACCCATGGAGGAGGTAAACCTGTGATTACATGGTTATAGTATTGGATATAATGAGTATACTAATGAGTTAGTATAATCAAAAGAGACATTTCTTTGTGCTACTGCCTAGAAAATAAGGACAATAAGGCATATCCATATAATGATAATAATAATTATAATATAAATGACAATAACAACAATAATAATAATGATAGTGATAATAATAATAACAACAAATTATATTTCTACAGTGCTTTTCAAGGAACCCACTCACTCAATTTCACAAATGTGTTAAGACACTTAAGACAACAGTTAAGTAATGCTATGTTAAATGAACATAGAATGGCAGAATCTGACACAGGCTATAGGATGTTTTAATGGTATCACTGTGAAAAATCCAATGAAATGATCATTGTTATTAGAGAAGTACAGAGAAGGTCAGAGGAAGCTGCATTGTGTTTTTATAGACCTGGAGAAAGCTTATGACAGGGTGCCCAGGGTACCACCCAAACTGTGGTATTGTTTGAGGAAGTCTGGAATGACAGAAAAGCATGTTATAGTGGTGCAGGACATCTATGAGGACTGTAAGACTGTGGTCAGCTGTTCTGTAGGCATTACAGATGAGTTCAAGGTGGAGGTGGGACTGCACCAGGGATCAGCTCTGACCCCTTCTTGTTTGCTATGATGATGGACTGACTGACAGATGAGGTTAGACAGGAATCTCCATAGACTATGATGTTTACGGATTTCATTGTGATCTGAAGTGAGAGCAGGGAACAGGTAGAAGAGAAACTGGAGAGGTGGAGGTTTGCCCTGGAAAGGAGGGGAATGAAGGTTAGCCGTAGTAAGACAGAGTACACGTGTGTGAACGAGTGGGACCCAAGAGGAAGAGTGAAGTTACAGGGAGAAGAGATAAAGGAGGTGGATGATTTTAGGGTCGACATTCCAGAGCAATGGAAAGTGTGGAAAAGAAGTGAAGAAGATGCTTTTTTTTTAATTATTATTATAAATCTCTGTTGCTTTGAATGTGGATTTCTCCTGGTGACGTTATGTGAACTAAGAAGATTACCACCACCACGAAGATTAACTCTTAGTCGTGTGAATAGATGACAAATTACAACCTGATATCGTTCACACAAAAGGCTGAACTCAAATTATACAGTGTGTAGAAAAGCCTTAAAATGGAGTTGAACGTGACACGTTGATTGTGAGGTTCGTCATTAGATGTAAATATAAACATGGCCTTGTGCGCAGGGGTCAGCTGACTGATGTGTGCAATGAAAACACAACAGTGAATTATCAGCATGTGAGGAGTCACGCAGTTATCAGCCACATCAATTTCAACGCCTTTAGAACATCATACAATATATCACACCAGCTTATTCAGAATTTAACTGAACAAAAACATTAAATATTTGGAAAACTGTGACTGAAATAAAAGCTTTAGAACATACAAAAAGAGGCGTGTCTCAGCAAAAACATAAAATGAAAGTGATTCACAATGAGTATGAACTGCTGACTTGTCCAGCTCCAGTGACCCCCGCTACCCTTCGAAGTGTCACGATACAGATGAGGTAGGACCCAGAAGCAGACACACACCGATAGTACGTTTAACAAAAATGTTTATTTTATATTATGTAGCCAATACCTACTGCAGTACCCAATCCGTTAAACCAAAAGCGACGCATAAAAACGCGTGAATACATTTAACTCAAAAACCTACGACAGGAAAATCATACAATCAAAACTATAACACAAAATCGCACTTAACGTGGCAAAAGGACACAATATTGAAAAATAAGAATTACATAAATACTTTGCATACAAACCAAAACCTAACCCACAAGCGCACCCACTAAACACTCTCTCAAAACGAACCCCACAACGAACCAGTCGAACTCTCTGAAGACAAGACGAACCGACACTGGACTGGAGAACTCACTTGGACTTTATACACAGGGAAAACACCAGGTGCAGGACATTAGGGAGGAATCAGACATTGGACACAGGTGGGATGGGAACTGGGTGTGAATCTACCACACACATGAGGATAGAGACGCTGGACAGTGGACCTACAACAACAAAAACAGACAATCAGTCACACACAAAACCCACCACCTGACACATTTACCATAAAAGTATCAGTATAGCACTGCGGTAACGGTTGCTGAAATAAAACATTTATTTTTCAAAGACATTTG
>JAPTHA010000003.1:10026612-10042085 GCA_029814585.1 Gymnapogon annona
GTCTTTCAATTATTTCAGCTAGAAAATTCCTTCATGACCCCAGTGCCCCCTGGCGATCACATTACGCATTCCAAGTCCATTATCAAATATTACACGATTATCAAACAACATCACATCACCACAATCCGAAGCATGCAACTTGAATTGAAACCACATCACTGTCTCTTCTCAGTATCACCCGACCTGTTGTCCGGTGAGTAATAGTCTTGTACCTGTTAGGCAAGAATAATCTCGTCCATTGTTCAAAACTTTTGTGATGTATTGTTCACAAATCCCAAATGAAGAGGATTTCGGTCTCTTAAAGGATGCATTAATAGGACCAAAGCCCCGAACATCATCCGTGCTGTCTCTCTTCACAGAATGTGTTCCCAACCATATTCATTCAACTGTGTGTGTACCAGACATGTCTGACCTCCTTGAAGGCTCGTAGTTCATGTCAGATCCACTAATAATTATCACTCCTTGATCACACGCATTATATTTCCACACCTCAGATGCAGAAAAATATACATGTGCTCGATGACATTTCAGTGTCTCGGCATATGGAGCCGCACATGTCATCCTTCTTCTTCCTGTGAATCCTTCTGAAGGGAAAAATTTATGTGGACAGGCATCATCATTGTTCACTAGCACCACTGCTTTCTTATTGTCTGCTGTGTCACCTTTAACCTCTGAGCAATTGCTGCTCTTCCAGTTCAAGGTAATGATGACCTCTACGGTGCTGTGCAATAACTGGTCTTGTTGTGTTAACGTTGACCCAGTTTATTCCCGATGTCCTGCGTCTTGTCGGAACCGCTCGTTTCCATGGTCAGCTTCTTCTCATTCCAAGTCTACCTCGTCAGATGGTGACTTGGCACGTCACAAGCCAGTGTGGGGATGTCCTTGTCCCGTGGCTAGTGTTGCTTCACACGATCCTCTCCGCAGCCTTCCATAGCTGTCTGGCGGTGCGAAGTCCTCCAGGTCTGCTTGTCCATTTTCCATATTCGAATCCTCCAGACATTTCCCTGCCTCTCCATATTTTCTGAAAAGAGAGAAAACAAAAACGCCAGTATCCTTCCTCGACAAACCATATGAAATCTCATACTACATACAATCAAATCTCACGTTAATATATACATATATAACTCATGCAATTTAAGGTTATACTTATCCTATCAACTCATTTCACGTTATAACATTAAAACAATATCACACAAGTCTGAAAGAAAAAGGAATTCTGCTAGCTTAATCCCCATTTGCATCCAAACTGCAAAAAACACTTTCAAATGTGTTAGTTTCACACAAGTTAGTTTTCTTTCCCCCATATTCTCACTACACATCAGCATATTTGACAGAGCTTCAGTCTATATATGAACTACATCAGCACTGTATTCTCTCAATTTAATTTTCCACGTTCCATTATCTATTCCCTCTTTTTTTTCCCCATACACAAAGTCTACATTATGTGTCGATGCAATCAAATCTCTAGTAGAGGAGAGAAAAGAAGCTGCCTTCTCTCAAGGTGTCACTTTTCCCTTGACACTGAATCAGTCATTACTGATTGATCTATGTGCTCCTATAAACATCTATTTTGTAACTCTGTTGTCTATGCTGAGATGACATCGAAGGGGTCCAGAACACTCATTCATTAATTCATTTTTGTGAACCCGCTCACTGGATCATTCATCTGAAAGAAACAAACGCCAAGATGATTAGTTTCAATGAAGATAAAGTCAGTCTCAATTGGTCAAGGGGTATCAAAAAGTCAGGTCAAAATATGTACACTCTTAATTCTCAAAGTTTAGAAAACTATCTAAATATGCATCTATCTATTCATGCTTTAGCGGCAAGAGTAAACAAACGAGCCGACTAGCTTGTCAGCTTTGCCGCACTTGGAGCTGTTGTTTGCGCATGCACAATGACCTATGTGTCAAAAAAATCAGATGTCATCTGATTGGCTGCCCTCTATATTGATCAATTTGATTAGTTTGTTCTTTTTTCTTCTAACTATGACTTGAAGATGGGGGTGGGAGTTTCTAAGTTTATTACTTCTTCCCACTCCCTTTCAGACAAAATATATTGTATTTATGTTTTTCTTAATAAAAAAAAAATGCCGAAACTTGATATGAAATGTTGTATGGAAATTGTAAAGGGTAAAATATGTTGTTATTGCCTGAAATAAAAAAGTTATCAATCAAGTTATCAGTCAAGGGATGGGTGGCTGATAGGCTGACGTCTATTATTATTAATGTCACGTGATCTACCAATAGTGCCTTGGCGATGGATCGGTAGATCGCGATCGATGTAATGAGCACCCCTGTCTTAGAGGAATAGTGCTCAACAACAGTCATTGAAATCAGACTCATGTGGCACCAACAAATGAGAGTCGTTAACAACTGTCATAAAAATCTCCAGCTGAGGATTGTTGAGAGTCCTTAAGAGACACAAAGGTTTCACCTAGTGACACCACCACCTGGGTGGCTCACCCTTACAGAGCTTAAATATTGAGTTCCCACCCATGAGTTGCAGAGTAGCCAGCCTAGTTCTGCATTAACTGATGAAGCCACTTGGATAAGGGTCAAAACCTCTTCAAGACAAAACTCAGTCCAGTGCCTAGAGATGCCTTTGACCTGAACAAATAAGAATAAACACAGACTTGGTTTAGAGTGGCATGTCTAATTCAGAAAAAATTTTGACAAAAAGGCTTGCTGAAAGAAAATATGCAGTACAAAAGTAGCTCACAATGTATTTCATATTTAAATCAAAGCACAAATACCATTTTATTGTCTGACGGTAAAAAGTGTTGGGATGCAAACATCATCTCCTTTGTGTAAATTCTCATTTGTCCAGGTCAAAACATCGAGACAATTGAATGAGGCTAACTGGACTGAGTTTTTGTCTCGAAAACATTTTGTCCCTTATTAGAGTTGTCAACCATGAGTTGCAGATTAGCCAACCTAGTCCTGCAAGAACTAAAGAAGCCACACGGATAAGAGACAAAATGTCTTCAAGACAAAAAGTCAGTCCAGTTGACTTGGCTCAATTACCTAGGGAATCAACACCCTTCTGTTTCCATCTGTAATAAAAATTAATCTCCCAGTTTCTATTTACATGCTATTAAATGTGATTTGTTTTATTCCACAAACATGCTCTGCTGAATAACGAAACATTCCTAGTTAAATTTTTGTCATGTTTCCAAATATCTATCTGTACTACTGAAGTGTACAACATGTTCATATATAACGATCCAGGTGAGGAAAAGAAGTTTGTCAAAGCCATTAAAAAGTTTGCTGCCCGCTGTTCTTCTGAAACGAATGAGACATATGAGGGATATACAGTATTTTTCACACCCGACTTCAGCACCAATCCAAGACTTTTGATAGCTTTCTGACAGACCTGAAAATCAAAGCACAGACGTGCAACTTTGCCAAGGCTACATGACTCCATGATCCATGATCAGATTGTATTAGGTGTGGTTAGCAATAAAGTCAGAGAAAGAAAGAAAACAATTATGTGACAGAACAGCCAGGCAGCTTGACTGTACTTGACTGATTGACTGTATTTCTTGTCCAGGTGCCTTTTTGATTCCCTACCTGATCTTAGTGGTTCTCGAAGGAATGCCTCTCCTGTTAATGGAGTTCGCCATTGGTCAACGCATCAGAAAGGGCAGCGTGGGGGTATGGAGGGCCATTAACCCCTATCTGACTGGTATAGGTGAGTACAAGTACTAAGAAGAGCTAAAACAATTCTACAGTACAAAATCGTACTGTGATGACACCTGATGACACTTTTCTTCAGGTATTGCCTCTATGTTGGTGTCCTTTTTGGTTATGCTGTACTACAACACCATAATAGCCTGGGTCATGTGGTACCTCTTCAATTCCTTTCAAGACCCCCTGCCTTGGACCCAGTGTCCCCTCAATGAAAACAGGACTGGTAAATACACATTAATCTTACAAACTGTAAACATGAGTCACACGTACATCAGTTTCTTTGGGTCCTCTACAGGTTTTGTACCAGCGTGTCAACAGAGCTCCACTATGGACTATTATTTTTACAGAGTGACTCTGAATAGTTCAGTCTCTATAGTGGACTCTGGAGGTCTGCACTGGCCTCTCGTGGTTTGTCTGCTGTCTGCCTGGACTGTCCTCTGTATCATCTGCGTAAGGGGGATCAGCTCATCAGGAAAGGTTTGTCAAATCTCATCAGCTGTTCTGAAAATTGAAAACCAACACAGAAGTATTAATGGTGTTGCAGGTAGAGAGTTAGGTTTTTTTTCATAATAAACCAGTTTTTAATGCTAGATAGCGCAGTTGTTGGTGAAGTTGAGGTTTCAGACTAGATACAGTTTCAGAGGATGTTATTATGTAAGTATTTCAATTCACCAATATTGAAACAAAGTAAATTGCTTCAGGGGTCCCCCAAAAAACTGCAGTCTACACTCTATTCAGCATTTTTAAATTTGAAAACTCAAAAAACATTCTTAACGTAGCATATTCATTGAATAAAATATTTGTTAAAAAATCATATTGTAATGAACTTCAGTGGGATTATTGTGGGAATGGGTTATGTCAGTTCACATGATCCATATTGTTTGAGTTCGGGGTCATGTAACTGTACAAATTGTTCCAGTTATTTAATTGATGTGCTTTCAAATAGACTTTAAGTGAATATTATTTTGTGTACTATTTATGATTCGAAATAGATGTTCAATTTTAGCTTGCACCACGACAGAGAAGTGTGTTCAGCATAATGGAGTCTGTGTTTATCATTCCATACAACAAAACATCATTTATGGGGCTTGAGACTAAGGCCTCTGATTTGATTCGCAGTATAGCACTGTTAACAATATAGTCCATCTAATCATAGTCCTGGAATCAGATTTTATCAAATTTATCAGACAAGGTGTTATATACACCTATATACATTTGACTTGAGTTTGGTTCATACATATTACACAATTGATCCTGGATATTGTGTAAAAATGTGGAGTCAGAATGATCTGGACATGATGACGTCCATTATCCTTGAATTCTTGAAAACTACATTACTTGTAGTTGTGGTCGTGTTAAAATTCCCATAACATATCAGACAACAGTTTAATGGCATTGACATTGTCGAATCACAACATACATGCTTATTTCCTTCCCCACATGATGACGAGCACAAACTTGAAAATAATATAACATATTGGAAAAAATATCTCCAAGTTAGTGAAAATGACAATAAACACAAGAACATGCTACCATTTTTTGCTGTTGTAGATGTCCTGTCTGCACTTTTACAAAACGGTCATTTACTTTTCTGTCTCATTGGTCTTTGCTAGAGTGTCGCGCTGCTATTGTTTTGTAACGTTGATTTCTTTGTCGTATCAGGCAGTGTACGTCACATCCACCCTGCCTTACATTGTTCTTGCCATCTTCCTGATCCGAGGACTGACTCTCAGAGGCTCCATGAGTGGAATTGTCTTCCTTTTCACGCCAGATGTAATTTTCCTATCTCTTTATATATAGACTGTCATTTCCAATAATCTACAGTATTACAGTGTAGGTCATTCAACTTTCTCACAGTTGAATGAGTTAATGAAGCCGAGCACATGGCTGGATGCAGGGGCCCAGGTCTTTTTTTCCATTGGTATGGGCTGGGGAGGCCACATTTCCTTCTCAAGCTACAATCATGTACAGTAAGAGACACACTCTTAGATGCCACGTGGACTTTAGAACGTTTGGTTGTAAAATATACTGCCACTGTTTTGATACCAACTGTTAGAAAACAACTCTTATTCTGTTACTTATTCCCCCAGCAACAACTGCATGCAAGACACTGTGATCCTGTCTATTGTAACTTCCATCACCGCCATCTATGCTGCCACAGTCACCTACACCATCATTGGCTTCAGGGCCACAGAGAAATATGATGCCTGTATCAGTGAGTGAGTAGGCTACTCTTTATATCATTACTGTGATGCCTCTGTACCTGAAAATCACTAACCCCATTCATACTTTGTGTTGTGGAACTTACAAAAATTTCTCAGATTTATTTATTTTATTTTTAAAGAAGTACCTAGTATTAGCTTCGACGTGCAGGAAAACTCACACCTAGCGTCAAGTCCAACATGTGACTGAGTGTGATCATAGTGGTCTCATTTCATGTCCCTTTTAAATGGTGCTACCACTAACCCTCTAAGACTCTCCCTTCTAACCCTCCCTACTACACAAGCTCTTCCTAGTTCCTCCTTGTCAAGAAATTATACACAAACAGTGTACGATTCAATACAGTTGTTTTAACCTACCCAACCTCCAACCTGATTGTGGATTAGATCACCTAGGTCAGAAAAAGCAGCCTGACACACAGTCAGCTTTTTACATGCACGGGAGAGAGATACGGCGCTTGCTACACCTTGTCCCGTGCCAGCCCTTAGACACGGCGCTTGCCACAGCTCATCCCGTGCCAGCAACTTGCTGGGTGTTGGGGCGTTCCTCTCACAGAACCATGTCTCTCTCTCCTGCTTTTTATTAACCTTAATCACATGTTACAAAAGATTCCCGCCTCGCAGGGCGCTCACATGAATATTCATATTGAAACAAAGACATCACCTTTTCATTGCAAGACGGCGTCTGAACCTTCTTAGTCAAAGTGAGAAAAAACAACTCCATATATGGTACATCATCTCATTCTCTCAGTGGCAACAGTCATTACCTCGACCTTCACTTCGGCTGCTGCACCAGTCTCCCATCCCATATCTTATCATACACATTCCTTTCCAGTACCTTCTCTACTCAGACTGCATTCACACAAAGGCACAGTGTTATTTGATTCACATTTTATCAAAAGACTAAACTTCTAGTTTCTTTAATCACACAGCAAAGAAGTATAACATTTTTAATAAAACATACCTTAACACTCCTCCTGTATGACGCTCAGTCCAGTGCTCAGTGACCACCCCCCGTTACTTGTCTGTCTTTCAAGTCTTAATATATATATTTGTTACTGATTTGACTTCTTGGCTGGAGCTCCTCTGCTTTAAGTCTTCGTAGGTTTTCCTGGGTGTGGAGGGGCCCTCTGGCTTCTGTGATCATCACTTTATTGATTGATTGTTGGAATACCTTTATTAGTCCCAGAAGGGGAAATTTCACACAGCAGAAAAGAGTAGAAAAAAAGAACAGAACAGAACAGATACACAACTAATAGAATTCTTGCACAACATGGACCACATAGACATGATTAAAGTCCCAGAGATGATAATGATAACGAGGGGCAGTTAATGCGTCCTTCGGAGAGAAACGGCAGTGAAAAGTCCATAGTCACCATTAGCATATCGCTCACAGCTGCTAACCGCTAACAGTTGAAACGTAACAGTTTTAAAACTGCAACATAGGTCACATCTGCAAATCACTCACTCACATGCATCTCCAGCCCCCCCTCCTCTCCTCCTCCTTCGGTCTGCTCTCCCCAGTGGAAAACCAACCAAAAAAATGAAAGAGTCTATGAGCCAGTAGTCACACAGCTAGTACAGCTAGTACACCCGCCGCAGTTCCATAGTCGTTAGCCTCCATCATGATGGTAGAGACGGTTGGTAGAGCGGTTGAACAGCTCAACTGTTACACACGCAAACTGGTGGAGACCCCGGTTGTATGCCGCTTGTACCGTCACATTAATCCACCTCCCGGTACACACGATGCCAGCACTGCACCCGCTGCTCCGATGGCGTAGAAACATGGGTCCCTCCACTGTACACCACTGTTGATCATCTCAGCTGTAAACACACACTGGCTCATCAATCCACGATGGATGGAGGTCCGGAAGTTCATGAACGTAACAGCCACTATCTCATAAAACCTTCAAAAATGACAAATGCCCATGTTGTACAGGAAACCAATTAACACGACCACAAGAGTCAGGCGGAAAAACTTAAAAGTAGGAAAAAAGTTACGGAGCTGCTGTTATAGGTGGCTGCTAGGACGGCGCCATTTTGGATTTATCCCACTGACACCACCACACCCACATCACTCCAACCTTCCGTCTGCTGTGGACCAGCACCTCTGGAGGCTCGGCATCGCCTGCCTTGGCTGCACTCGGGCACCCCCTACTCACCCTTCCCATTCATTCTTTCTTTCTCTTGCTTTTCCTTTTAACACCAACTAGTCTAGGCAGACGTCTATCCTCCAGGAGTTGGGGTCTGCTCCAGGTTTCTATCTGTTAAAAGGACGTTTTTCCTCGTCACTGTCACCAGTGTGTTTGCTCCTTGAGGGTTCTGTTGGGTTTCTATAACAGCTAATCCAAGAGTCTGGTTAGACCAATCAGACTTCTTGCCCCACTGTGAGATACTGTGGGGCAAAAAAGTATTGTCAGCCACCAATTGTGCAAAATTGTGCAAGTTTGCAAATTTATTTTCAAATTATGGTGGAAAATAAGTATATTGTCAATAACAAAAATTCATCTCAATACTTATATACCCTTTTGTTGGCAATGACAGAGATCAAGGATTTTCTTTAAGCCTTCACAAGGTTTACACTCACTGTTGCTGGTATTTTGGTCCATTCCTCTACGCACATCTCCTCTAGAGTTTCTACCAAAAAGTTCTGTTTTGGCTTCATCTGACAATATGACATTCTCGCAATCCTCTTCTGGATCATCCAAATGCTCTCTAGCAAACTTAAGAAGGACCTGGATGTTATCAGGGGGACCCGTCTAAAGCTGCAGGATTTGAGTCCCTGGCGGCGTAGTGTGCTACTGATCGTAGTTTTTGTTACTTTGGTCCCAGCTCTCTGCAGGTCATTCATTAAGTCACCCTGTCTTGTTCTGGGTATTTAGATCACCGTTCTTGTGATCATTTTGACCCCACAGGGTGAAATCTTAGGCCTTGACTCCATTCTCCACCTTCCAAACCCACATAATACGCATCTCTTCAAACAAGCCTTCAGCACAAGCCACTGACTATTGCTCTGCTGACTGTCTGTGTCATTTATGTCCAGACCATATTAGTAGGCGAGGGGTAACCTAAGTTAGATGGACTCCATACTGTGGATTCATCAGTGACCCTAACACTGCTGTTGCAGAGCCGTAATGTTAATTTTTAACCATGTTTGAAATTCGGTTACTACGTCTGAATACAGTGCCTTGTCATGCAATTGTGTCACTATTGAGAGTGGAAAGTTACGTGGATTACACCAAACCTGGTGGCGGGCGGGTAGCCAACCATGGGTAAAGTCTCGTAGTGTCTCTCCAGCCACTTACTGTCCACTGGAGCATCGTCAACAAGGTCATCGTCACGTTCACTGGGTGGGGGTAGAGTAAGTATTCTCAGGGGTGCCATACCGGATAAAACTGTAAACATAGCAAGACTGATTAGTATATCATTGAACCACAGTACGAGTGCTTGTCCCCCACATATTATCTTCATGGTCATGGTGATCAATAATGTGGAGCTGTCTTTTGTCATTGATCAGGTTCTTCTGTCCCTTGCAGTCGTCTGGCAGGGTGGGATGTAGCTAGGGTACGAATAGTTGGTGCTCCTCCTGGGTTCAGGCATCAACTCCTGAGGTGCAGGTACCAGATGAAGAGGGGGACCAGGGTGATGGCCCCAAGGCCTCTACATGTTATGTTCCCACACAGTTGTGGACGTTTCAGGGGATCCTGGTGCCGTCAACCCTGTGTTCGAGGAATGGCCAAACATCTCAAAACATACTGAAGTTGACCTTTACCCTTTTCCTCATCCTCTTTTGCCTGAGGATGAGCGGACATGCTTTTTCCCCAATTTAGACCTGTTTCCTCACGGTACTTCCCCTTTTTTTGACACATGGTCACCCATGTGACAACTTTGAACCCTGGGCGGACTTAATGGCAGCATCAGCCTGTTTTCACCTGTCATCTCACAAAGGGGTAATTTCACAGAGCAGAGAGGATAGACCAGAACAGTAAATCAACATACTGTTCCTGCATAAAAGGCCATGGTAGGATCCCATCTGTGCTCTGATCTACACCTGTAGGGGCACGGCAAAAAGGATTTAACGTCACAGATGATTTTTCAAACAGAAATTTTCCAGCAATAAATACATATACCAGTTTTTACTTTTCCTGTCTGATGTGGAGGAAATATCAATCCTCACTTCAATTATTAGATGCTCAATTGATCATTAAATGCCTCTCCAGAGGATTCAATGGACAGACTGGAAATAACACAAAACTATGTTCTCATGAATGTGAATCCGGACCGTCACCTTTATCTGTACATCTTAGAGGCGTCGTAACGCACTCTGTCACTGTAACGAAGCTACTGCTCTCATTGAGTAGACGACCCGGACACTTAATTTACATTCAGGAAAAGGTGGTTTCTTATTAACTGAGGGACCAGTTCCTGAATCTACTCAAAATTCAACTGGATTACACTATCAGAATAAATGTAATGAACTGTTCATGTGCCTCAGATTCATACAAGAAATATGCATGTGTGTGTGTGTGTGTGTGTGTGCATGTGTCATACTGCAGCACTTCCCCCCTTTGATGCAGTGGGTCGAAGGTCCATCTCCCCCAACGAACCCCATTGCACTCCCCACTTTGTCAATCTCAGTCAGCCTGTGGTCCTGGATGTGGCCTCCCCTGTCCATGATCTCTGAGTCCACGCCTGGTTGTGGACAGTCTCAAACAGTCTCTGGACTCTCACTGGACACTCACAAACAGTCTCTGGACTCCCACTGGACACTCACAAACAGTCTCTGGACAGTCGGTCACACACCCTCCTGTAACTTGTGGGTGATGACGTTTAATCTTGATTGCAGACAGTGTTTCTTCATCCTCGTCCTCTGAACCCCGCTGGCCAGGGCCCCCATTACAGGAGACAATGTCACACAGGGATGGTAGGAGTTCATCACGGAGGGTGGGATTTGATACCCACGCCCCCCCCCTGGGGCAGGGCCCTGGGTTGTCGGGTTGCCGGGGCTCAGAGACAGGGAGGAGAGTGTAGAGGAAAAGGTGTTTCTCCTCCAACTGCCCCTCCCCCTCGGGTTCAGTTCATCCAGTGGAAGATGAAGCTGGTTGTCGATGTAGCGCTGAACAGGCGGAGCCTATGTCATGGCGGTACCAGGAACTTCTGTAGCTTTTGCAGGCTGAGGTCGGGAGGTGGGGTCGCTGAGAGAGAGGATTCCTCACCCCTGTCTGAAAACAGCAAGATGGCTGGAAGTCACTGTTGCAACACACGTAAATGGGTTACGTGGGCTAAGTGTGGTGTCTGTGGCCCTTTTCTGTAATCTGAGTCTGAAATAACAAGGCTGGTCACCTCTTACACATTTTCCCTTTTTTTTTTATTCCCTTTCCCCAAACTAAGACTCTCACTTTGATATTCAACCCATTTTATCTACCGTAAAATAATAAAAATGTAATACATTCATCCCAATACTTCCCTGAATGCCTTCTATGATAGGAGAATTTCATCCCAGTTAACTTCACTTTTATCGGACCGATTTCCCATTTTCACTAGAATGTATTCCACTTGTTTTTCTTTTTTTTTCTTTTTTCTCAGTATGTCTACTCCGGCGACAAACTTAAAATTCCTTGGTTTTACCGTTCTCTTGTCCTCACTGACTCAAACGGACGTTACTTGCTCCGATTTTAACAGACACTACACAGCTCTGACTCCCCTGCAGGAGCTACCTGTTCCTCTAGTTCCATTGACCTTTGAAACGACACTGTGTTGTTTAACTTCGATCGATATACTTTACCTCTAGCGCTATACTCTGCCCGGGGGTTCACACATGATCCAAAGTCCGTGAGAGACTCACAGACAAAAATCCGATCCTCCAGATCTTTCCAACTGACGTCTGCTGGCTTTGGGAGCTTCCACAGAAAACCCATTCCTCAAATTGGCTCAAACAACCTGGATAACGTTCTGTCCTAAATTTACACAAAGGTGACAGATAGTCTGCCTTGACTGTCGTCCCTGACATACTTTGACCAGACTCCATCTATAGTTATGTGTCTCTCTGCAATATCCCAAGTGTGCAACTTTGAACCTTAAATATTTCACGTGGCGCATACAAACTTCAAGGAATATGCTACATAATCTTAAATGTGCAACTTTGAACCTGAAATTTCACCTGCCACATAGAGACTTAAATATGTTACACCATAACTATGGCACGTCTGCCAGCCAAATACTTTTAGTTGCGAGATATTTCCAATAACCTATGTCTTTCAGAGTGTGATTGCTGCTTCCCCACCTACCACACGGGTTGTTTTATCGGATCGATGACCCAGGCCCAGCAAGGATTGGCGCTTTCCCAATAGAAAGATGACTGGCCAGGTCTCACCTAATCCCGCGTAGCCCAGTCCACCTTCTGATCCTGTTCGTGACACGCCAATTTGTTGTGGTAATTCTGCGGATGAACTTCGACAAAGATGTTGCTCTTATATTTAGATGAGAATTTATTACCAGAGAATACAACAGAATATGAGAAAGCAGCAGAATAAGAGAAAATAACAATCACCCAGCTATCTGCAGATAGGATCCAGCTCTCTTACCAAGACTGGACACCGTACAGAAGAAACGCACAGAATATATACCCTTCTAGTCATGTCCACATCTCTAATAATTAACAAGAGTGGGGTGTTGCAATCAGGAGACCTGGCCAACAGTTGCTTACTCAGGTAAGACCTGGGGTCCATGACCCTTAGAAAGAGAATGATTTACTAGAGCTAAAACTTTATTATGATACAATAGGAATACATGCATAAATGTAATAGAAATTGATAAATGTAATAATTTTCCACCACAATCTCCACCTGGGTCTGGAAGCTGAGTGACCAACTTAGGAAAGCTATGAAATGAAGAGTATAGACCACGGGGAATAATTTAATACATATTCGTGGGATATATATATATATATAAAATATATATTCCTGCTTATGTTTAGGCCAGCAGAGTAGGCCTTGCTGGCCTTGAGGGTCCACCACCTGTTGGGGTATACCTATGATGAAAATTACAGGCCTCTGTCATCTTTGTAAGTGGGAGAACTTGCACAATTGGTGGCTGACTAAATACTTCTTTTCCCCACTATAACTGTTTTTGTGATTAGGTGCTGTATAACTAAACTTTGATTTTATTTGCTACATTTGGACAGACCTTTGTAGACCATTTGTAAAGATTTGTAAAGAGTATCTGAATTCACAAGGTAGATATTTAGTGACAGCATTGATCTTTGAGTAGGCGTTGATATGACATGTTTTTGCCACAGAAACATCAGGACTTTATTGAATGCCTTTGACCTTCCTGAAGGCAACATAACTACAAGCAACTATGATGAGGTCTTCAATCATCTCAACAGCAGCTATCCGGATACCATTCTACAGCTGAATATTGACATCTGTGACATGCACAAACTTCTTAGTGAGGTATCTGTGCCAGTCAGTGACTACTACCTCTGTTTCTTTGTCTATATTGTTGTAGTAATTATGTATTACCATTTAAAGCGATTATATGTAATGTTTCCACTGTCATATATAAAAAAAGAATACCCAAGATTTTACAACTTATAGTTCTTTTTGTCTGTGTTTTAGCTGCAGTAACGCATACATTTCCCCATTGTGGAATGAATAAAGTTCTATCTTATCTCGTCATTTCTTATTGTGAGATTCTTTAAGATAAAGAGGTTTAGAGTTACTTTGAATTTAACATGAGGTTAATTGGGGAATTTTGTGGCCACAAGAGGGAGTAGTGAGTCAATCTCCTGGTCTGTCATGGTGAGGAAAACTATTACTAGCTTTACAAAAACCAGACATAACGGAACAATTATGTAAACTATCAGTGCATGCAACATTGAAGATCATAGGATACAGTGCTATTTTGACTATGTCAAATAAGCACTTGTTCAGTTGTTGCTGTCCACATGGCACATTTACATGAGATAAGAAAAATCTGATTTGTGGTTTCACCTCATCACCTTTTTAGATGTCGCTCTTCTGAAACATTTAATTTAAGATTCCGATTCCTGCCTGAGCTTCTACTTTATAACTACAGAGTTAAATAAAGTTGTTTTTGATCTGCTGCAAATGACTGGAGGTTCATAGATTATGCAAGCCCTCTGTGAACAGTGCTTTAAACGAGGTGAGTTAATCTGTAACACATTCTCCATGTTCTTCCAGGGGGTGGAGGGAACAGGTCTGGCCTTCATTGTGTTCACTGAGGCCATCAATAAGATGCCTGGCTCCCCGGCCTGGGCTGTATTGTTTTTCATCATGCTTTTATGTATGGGGGTGTCAACTCTTGTTGGCACCATCGAAGGAGTGGTGATTCCATTAAAAGACCTGGGTGTTTTCCCGAAGAAATGGCCTCATGAAGCAGTCATGGGTAACTCAGCTTCAGATTAACTTTATGAACTGTAAATGTCTGTAACATCGACAACAACAGTTGTTCTTTCTTTCGTGTCACAGGAACAACGTGCATCGTCTCCTTTATCATCGCCCTCCTATTTGCCCAGCGGTCGGGGGTCTATTGGGTATCTCTGTTTGATGCCTTTGCTGTATCTGTTCCACTTCTGGTTGTTGGAGTTGTTGAGCTGATAGTTATTGTTTACATTTACGGTGTGGACAGGTTAGTCATGTTTCCCTGAACCATTTAATGACCAGATAGATGCAGATTAGGGGTGTTTTTTGTAAGTCTTCTCTTTACACTATACTTTCAAATCCATATTCTCTTTTTGTGACAGGCTTAATGAAGACATCAGGTTTATGATTGGACATAAACCTAACATCTTCTGGCAGGCCACATGGAGGGTCATCAGTCCTCTGATTATACTGGTCATCTTGGTGTTTTATCTGGTGACTCAAGTGCAGGAAGAGCTGACATATTTGGTCTGGGATCCTGACTCGGTAAGCACTGAACCCACATTATGTAAAGGTAACACGAAAAATAAAATAATACACTATATCTCTATCGTTGACAGGAGGAGTTTCCATCACTCTCATCGGTTCCTTATCCATCATGGATCAACGTAATCATCTTTGTTTTGGTGGGAGTTCCCTGTCTGGCAATACCAGTGTACGCTCTGTGTAGACTGATCTTTGAAAAAAACATGAATCATCATAAGTTGTGAATAAATTTGTTTTACTTTCGCTAGTACTCTGGTTGTAGGACCCAATGTGCAAATATTAGGTTTAAATTGAAGATGCAAAGCAGCAACGAAGTCACTCAACAGAGCCATCACACTTGCAGAACCAATGAGAAGAGACAAGAAACATATTCTGTTTAACCCATTAATACCCAGTGCTACTTTTGTTTCGGTTCCCAAATGATTGTTTTCTTTATATTTAAATTCTATGCTTTTAATGCACAGTTTCCTCCACTGACAAGGACTTCTTCAATCAGTAACTCAGCACTGGATTCTGATGACATTATTACCAATGCCTGCACCTTAGAAAATGTTATCTACTCCAGTTCTAAACCAAATAACAACTATATGAGGACTTGTGTATGTGTGTTTGTGTGTGTGTGTGTGTGTGTG
>JAPTHA010000003.1:10057902-10069340 GCA_029814585.1 Gymnapogon annona
CTACTTCAATGTGCACAAAACCTGACAACCGTCGTCCTGATGCTGTTCATATTAAACACGATTGTAGTGGATGTTTAACCTGAGTTTTATTACAGACCATGAAAAAAATACCACATGAAAATGGAAAAGCAAATAAAAAGATAAATCCTGCCTTCTTCGCTGAAACAGCCAATAGTATCTCTGTGAACATATTTATAGTGGTGTGAAAAAATCTCAGGCCACACCTATAGGTTTGTCATTTTCTTGGGTGCAACTGAGCAGACACAGACTAAGTCTTCTCTTGTGTACGACCTTAACAGCAATTGCACAAAAACTGAAGTAAATGGGCCCTAAAGGTGAAAGACATTATTGTTCCAGTTTGAAACATCTGACACATGTTGAACAATGTCTCGTACAAAGCATCACAAAGTTAAAGCCACGAAAATGTCTGAACAAAAGGGTTAAAAACACTAAATCACTTAGAAAGTTTTTTTAACCTGATCCCTTTGTTTTTAAACTGTAAATACCTCACATACTTATGTCCAGATTGTATCTTAATACACAGACTGAGAAATCTGCATGTGATCCATATAATCATCCGTGCATGTTAATTATTTGCGCATGATATTGTGGAAAAGTACTGCTTCCGTCTTCATGGAAAAAACCCACAAAGCGTAAATCAAAGTCCAGAGTGTCTATGGAAATGACACATGGTTTAGTACAGTAGTTTGATTTTCAATTATCCACCTAAACTAATCCAGAGGTTGACGTTATAGGGTGTGTTTATGACCAAGGTTTATCCCTCAAGTGTCTTACATCACACATAAAGATGCCTCATTTCACCGTTACAGAAACAAAAACGTACAACTTGAATTACTCAGATCAATACCAGACACATTTTCAAGTGGCTTTGGTTCATAGAGGGCAAATCCGATGGCGTAATTCTGTTCATAGACTTCAACTGTACCAGGCTTTGTATTTGTGATGAAAGCTTCAACTGGGCCAAACTGGTATGTTAGGTCTGGATGGCAAAGAAGTCCTCTGGAATCCTGGGGCAGGTGGCCCGTCTGACCCTGGCCAGCCTCAGATCTCCCAGGCGTCGCTCCAGACTGCGTTTCCCTGGTAGGGTGGAAGGAAACATGCTGTTATCCTCTTTGGTGATAACATGGGAATTGTTATCCGAGCAGACCCATAAAACTGTACTTGTGGCAGTAAACTGACCTGCACTTGTCTTGTTGACCCTGTGCTCTATTGAAAACTGACTTCCTTCAAAGCCAGATGTTTTCATGTAGTTTTATAGAGTTTATTCTGACAAAAAAATGAAAACCACAAAGACAGTGGTTTGTAAAGAAGTCATCGTGTTCATGTGAGGTTTCTTCTAATAAATATCCTGTTGGATAATAGAGTTTCATTTGGATAAATAAAGTGATGAGGAGATGAAAACCGGGAGGCAGTTACAAGATGCATTTCTAAAAAGGTGAGTCAGTGCTGATGCAGCCAAACAAAACCTGATGTCAAACACAAGTAAACCATATAGTGGATAAACATTAAACGCTGGTCATATTATGGGTTGCCAGTTAAAACAATCAAGACTTTAAACTACTTTAATGTAACACCTCCAACAATGTAACCCTGCTGACTTGAACATTTTGTCGTTCTAGCTCGTCCAACCTCGAGTGTTACTGCATGATTTCGGTCACTACAAGTGTGTGTCTTCTCAGACATGCTGTAATTTCTATATAATTATAAACACCACTAAAAAGCAACACTTACAAAATAACTCCTGTCGAACACATGAATGGGTTACACCCTACTAAATATTGTATGTGTAGGTTTTACATGAAAATAGATCATTACTATGTATTAAAACAGCCTTTCAGAAATAAAGGCCAGGCACCTTCTGTTGCTGAAATAAACAAAGGTCATGGAAATTTGGTGAATGTGTGAAAATCAATGTTGCCACAAAAGTAAATACATCTTTAAAAAAAAAATTAAATATATAACACTACATGAGTCACTTGTTTACATCATCAGTCTTTGGAACAGCTGGAAAGGTTTTTTGATCAGATTTATGTCTTGCTATAGTGTATTAACATGAACAGGGTGAATATTATTGCCTTTAACATGAGCTGCTGTTGTTGAAAATGTGATGTACTTTACAGTACCTGGCGTAATCGTTCCATTCTAACCTAATTTTTACATTCAAGCATAAATGTATCCAAGGCCAACTGTCTTTATATACTTTTTTGATTTGGACTGAGAGGAAACAGCTGCAGTAAGTCTCCATTTACAATTCCAAGGGTTTTTTTCCTCCTAAAACTATTGTAAAAATATCAGTTTAAGCTTTTTTGTGCATCTATTGCCAAGGACAGTAAATTCCACATTTATAAGTTTTATAATTATTTTTATAGATGAATGCTGTCGCTCTAGGGTGTCCTATTAGTGTAACATGGCTTCCTTTGTGTTGCTTCAGTGTTGTGAATGCATATATGTGTACATACTCTGGTGCAGACGAGTGATGAGATCCTTGTATAAATGACGATATCGAGACAGCACCAGCAAAAAGGAGAGGCAGAAGAGCAGCTCCACAGCTTCAAATTGCACGATGCCTGTCTGGGCTTTAGTGCCTAAAACCATCCCTGTAGCGGTAGGCAGAACAGGTACAGAAGTAAAGACAAAGGAACGGACAAATGCATAACATGATGAGAATCTGTTTTAAATGTGGTATGAATTGCACTTATTCTTGTAGAACACTGAGGGAAACGTTGCCTTTGTTGCTGCGTCTGATGAGGTGGTTGACATACTGAGCCATGTCCAATATCATCTGCAGGAAGTAACCGGGGTTCTTAGCAACCGTCAGGCCAAAGGGCAAACTCTGAGCACACACATGGAACCTAGAAAAGCAGAAAAAAAACTGAAAACAAAGAATCCAAACCACTGAGATATTTACATTGTGAGATAAAACATGGTGCAGTTACTTCACAGCCCAGCAGAGATAATGATTAAAGACAGAACCTGCACTTATGTTAATAGCATTATTATCTTTACAGTCCTGTTTATTAAGCCATGGTCAATAATTACATGTATGACTTAATGTAATTCCTTACGATTTGCCTTTTTGGTGTTTTTACCATCGATGCATTTCAATACTTTGGGAAAAGACAATGGAAAGAAATTATTCACAGAGCTTGTTTAAACAATGTAATCGTCTGTGCACAAGTTCTGCAGCTGACATGAACACAAATGGGTCACTGTATTTACCTGCATGCCTGAAGAAGCACCAGCTTGTAGATGTTGAGGTAAACTGCATTGACTGAATTGATCTGCGAAGAAAAACAAACACAGCAGTTAACCTTCAGCAGAGAAAAGCACATTTAGAATTGAGATGTAAAAAAAACAAACAAAGTTTGTGAAAGTATATAAAACAAAATAAAATCTACAAATGTAGGTCATGTATTATAATCTGCCCTGGATTTAACATGGGCACTGAGAAATATTATATATATATATATATATAATATTAATGTATGGTATAATAATATTCTAATATATATAATATTAATATGTTATATGGTATTATATATTCACCAATTTTCTAAATCGGAATGGGAATTTTTATGTCATATAATTAACATCAAACAATACCATACTTTATCAACTCAAGACTCAAAAGACAAAAGAAGTGCCTGTTTGGAAAGCAAATTTAAAAAAATCATTGTAAATTGACAACATTGTTTACTGAAAATGAATCCACGTCAAAGGATTTTATGTACTGTAACAAGTACACAAAAAATTAAACATGCAAAAATGAAGGCTCACTTTATTTGGTCTACATAACTTAAGGAAAATGAGCAAAGGAAAACTAAAAAAGAAAAAAAATCTAAATGAGTGACATAATGAACAGAATGACAAATGAAATGGGCACAAAGCGTTAAGAGTTAATAAGAGTTAATACATGAATAATCCAATTACTTTATCAGTTATTTCACACCTAAATTTGGGATGGTAAATAAAGGAAGGAGGAAGAGAAGGAAAGATAAAAAACGTGATAACCAGAAGGAGGTTTCTCACATATAAAAAAAAAAAAAATCTTTTGATTTATATGCAAAAACTACAAACTTCATGTCTCAGTTTGTAACTGCACAGTGGGATCGGACCTGACATACTGTGCCACTGAAATAAGATAAAGACTCCGGAGTGCACAGTTCAGGACATTACCATTAACCACAACCAGCAGGTTTCATGTCAGTGCAGAAGAGGACAGACTGTAAAGTCATCTAAAAGGAAAACGACATAAGGCATATTTCTCGTAGTAAAATGATGACATGACAGATGACTAGGCTTTAGGAAGGAAGTCTCTGTTGTAGTTCTTTTCACCCACCACAGGAGAGAAAATATTCTTTTGACCTTTGCTTTCATTTGCTTTTCTAATGGCCTGTCTGTGAAAAACAACAAGTCTCTGTAGCCTCACTGGGCTCTGCTCCAAAACTGTAGGTGGTGTTGAATTCTTTGTCCAGAACGCCACAAGTATCTAAAATCAAGCAGATCACATCCTCAAGGACAGATCCACCCGAGAGGAGAACAAAAACATACACAAACTCATCTAGTTCTATGGTCATCAGGCTGCAGAATGAGTCATGGTCTTTAAGTAAGACATGCTGTGACTGTTGACTGACTTACCTGTGCTGTGTGTGTGTTGTTGTGTCATTGCACCACTACAATGAGCTGCTCACACTGACAGCATGTGTGATAAATCAAATGCTTCATATCTGTGTCGTTTGTTTTGCGTGTTGCATTATGATGCACTCACATTTGGTGATGGAACTGAACATTGTGTGACAAATAGTTATCCATCCATCTTTGACGAGTGGCATTTTTAGGCACAAAGCTGTAAAGGAACTGCTAATCTTTTCAGTTTTTTTGCACCTCAAACACACGGGCAACAACAGAGAACCATGGCCTCAACAACATCACCCATCAAATACTTTTGATGATTCATCTATACATGTAATAATCAGGAGGATTTTGATTTCTTGCTTTTTGATGACATATTTGTGTACTCAGTACTTCGCTGACCTTCAGGTCTAAGAACAGGGCATGACACTTGAGTCTGAGTATCACCATCAGTTTCCGCCTCATCTGCTGTCCAGCCGGGCGCATAGAGCCCAGAGTAAGGCTGTAGCGCAGAGACAGGCCCCCGTAGCTGTGAGGAACGCAAACAAACGAGGAGATGTGAAGAAAAGCAATAGAAGACAAAAAAAATGTTGTAAACAGTGATGAAGTTGCATCTTTTCCGGTGTTCTATACAAGAATATGAATCATTCAGTCTGGGAGGTGTCATTTGTTTATGAGAACGTACAAAGTGCAGCGGTGGTTTCAGACAGGTTACAAGAAACCATAAATGCACATCAATTCAGCGTGCAGGAGCAGCTAACATATTAAGATTATGGTTTGTTTACATGTGATAACCTGACCTGGAATAGTCTTTGTAGACATCCAGCGTACGCGTGTCGATCAGCAAACCACACCAGGGGAAGAGGCACTGAGGGAGCAGCGTGGTGATATCACGACCAGGGCCCGACCAGCCCCAGACCTGGAAGTTGACTGCCACCTTCTTGGGGTTGACCACCAGCCCGTACTGCGGGACCCCAGCCAGCAGCAGCCTACAGACAAGTGTCCACGTGTGAATGCAGGACAATGTTGAGTTCAATGTTGTGTCCTTCAGGCGCTCCTTTCCTACTTGGTTTAATAGATTCAGAAGAATTCCACACTAAACTGTTGCAATCATCCGATAATCAGGCTTTGCCAAAATATTTTAAAAGAAGTTATATTAATTTTTTTTTCCACACTCATTTTTCACTTCAATTCACTGTATTTATAAACGCACTGTCGCTTCACATAATATGCACCACGCATTTAACTGTCTGATATTTTCGACATGTTGTCGGTTATATTAGTAGGACGTTCAGCTGTTGTGTCGAAATAGAGACATACTTGAGGAAGGTTTGTGCTTCATGTTGGTCTGAGGTGATCAGAAGGAAGTCGTCCACGAGTCTCATGAAACACCTACAGAGACAAACAGGAAAAACACATAATTGCTGTAAGGCTGCTCACTGCTGGAGCTGATGCGTTACTACAGCAACAGAAGCTCATGCAAGTTGAGGAGCGCAAACATCCACCATACACTGTGCTTTTGAATCTGTCTTTGAACAGCACATTTTCCATGTGACCGTAGCAGAGACAGCAGAGCAGACTGGACACGACTGATCCCTGAGGAATCCCACGGCACTGACGGTATGTTCTGGAACACACAGGGACATAATGAGGTGAACGGGGACCATTGTGCCCTGCGACTGTGAGCAAATGACGTCAGGTGTGTAACCGTGTGATGTGCTCCTAGTTGTTACGCGGAGATAAAACAACAATGCTCACTTCTTCCCAAACTTGACGATGCTGCCTGTGAGCATTCGGGTGAAGACCTCAAACGCATCTTGGCCGTGAAGATCTGAGCAGAAATGCTGGAAGGAAGAAAATACAGTGGGTGTTAGGGGAAAATATTTATCAGACTCAAATTTAAGGATGAGTCCCAAGTCTCACCTGCTCAACCAGAATTGCCTGATGAAGCTTTCCCTTTTCTTGCAGCGACTCTACAAACCCCTTCATTTGAGTGGAGGCCCTGCTCTCCTTTGACAAATCTGCCTATAATAAAACAAAATAATACCGTCAAATACACTGAGCCGGGCTGTTGTGATCATCACATTTCATTTGAATTAATATCTTGGTCATTATAGTAGAAGCCTGACAACACCTGTACACCCAATGAAGAAAAGACATTCACTGGCGCTGAACATGGTGCAGTGTGATGCCGTGTCAACTTGACTCGCAGTTAAACTCATGAAGAAGTACATTAAGTCAAACCACAGAAGCTGAACAATCGGATCAATTGGGATACTCTAAATATAGTCGTTTCTTTTCTAACAGCACTCACAAAACAACAATGGCAAATGTCATCAAGTACAGTACAAATTAAAAGCCAAGTGGCCTTTGTGTGAACGCATGCATCTATGGGAATCACACAAAATCCAGAAAGAGCCAAATGCTGCAGTTTGACATTCTTATGTATTTTTGGTCACGGAACACAGTAGTGAAAATGGTATGTTAATAGGACCAATATTTTGGGAGATAATAGTAATTTTACAATCACGTTGCCTTGACCATAGGACTTTAGCGGTGATTGCTGGTCAAGTGCAGTACAGCGTGCACCAATTCACAACAACCATAAAATCAACCACACCTAGAACCCTTCAAAAGTTGTTGTTGTATCCCAGATCCTGTAGAAAGACCGCATTTAATATGTCCTAATACTTTTGGACATATTTGTTTATCATTAACAAGACCCAAACTATGGAAAACAACATGGAAATAATGATGGTTGGATGTCTTTTTATTTAGATGAATGAAAATTATTCTAACCCTGAACAGGACATTGTGTCATAATTGCCTAATTGTGTAAATGCATGTGATTTTGTGTACATGAGGATACCTGTCGAACAAAATTCTTTTTGAGGCCCTCATGGGGGTCTGCCCAGACCTTGGCATAGCGCCGTATGTTGAAGGACTGCTCGAGGACGGGGGCCAGAACGTCACCAATCACCGCAGTGAGTTTATCATGTGGCAGACTCTCATAGGCTCCACTCACATCCACCTTAGACAGAGAACATATAGATTGCCACTAGATCCACTAGTGTGATGGGACTATGGTGTGAGAAAAGTGATTTGGCAAGACACACTAAAGTTGACCTTTGAATAAAAGGATGAAATAATAATACAGTAACTTCAGAGTAATTGTTTTGAAGTTTTCATCAATTGGTATATTTATTATCTTTCTGAGGGATTTTAGTTTACTGTTAAGTTTCGTGGATGTTAAAATAGATTAATTTTGTGTCATTGTCTAGTTGTCGGTCTGTTTCTATTAATTGTTGGTGTTTTACTTTAACAGATATTAAAGATGAAACCAAATATGAGTTACAAAACCACCAGTAATCAAATAAATGCAATGCAAATAAAAATGTCCAATATACTGATTATATTAGTATCAACAATACAAATGAAGGATAAACAAAATGAAGCTGATTTTAACTGCAGTTCAATGCTGCATTGAGTATTGTGTTTTATTTTTCAGTTATTGACATTTTTCCATTGATAGTTTTATTTAAGGTTAAAGCTAACATGTTCTGATCCTATTATAGATGTAAGTTGAATTTGATCATAATTCAAGTGTGAATACTCGACTGAAAAGGTGTTTTGTGGCGTTTGCAGTAACCTCTACTGGTTTGAATCCAATTAGGCCTAATTATTCTTGGGTCCAGATGAACCTATTTGCTAAATTTGAGGGAAACTACTACATGGTGATATCGAGATAGAGACTTATGAAAATGAAAGACCTTAACAAAGTAGAGTCGGTGTGGATTTTCCTTCTGGGACGGAGCCACATAGCTCAACACCTTGTGGATGTCACTCAATCCCCACACTGTGGAACCCAGGAGGGACGGATGGGAGCGCACACGGGCTTGCAGGATGTCCATCAAATCACGGATGCTACCTCTGTACATCTACCAGAGCAAAAAGTCACCACGGGTTAATCTTTACATGCCCTCTTAGAGGTTGCCACAGCAGACACTTGTTGACGTCATAGTTATAGTGAGAACAAACCCTGGTTTTGGCGTCAGTTCCGATGACTCGTGTGATCGGCCTCATGCCATCGGTCTTGGGAATGAAGCGAAGACGGGAGATCATTGTACCTTTTGGGAGAGACGCCACCTGAGCCGGAGTCAGCTCCATCATCTGACCTTTGGAGAGGTGAGTTCTAAATAACAGTGGATCACTTTTGTCAGCTTGTGTCCTGTGGCAGCGTAAAGGCACCGGTGTAAATGTGTCTGTACCTGAAGGCCATGTCCTGCAGTCTGGCCCACACTTTCCGTCTGTAGAACCTCAGGGCATTTTTCTGTCCCACACTCTCAGTGACGTAGAAGCAAGCTCGGACCAAACCGACAACGTAGCCATCTAAAAGCCACGCCAAGAACTGACCCAGGACCCGTGTTCGATACGCAAGCTCACTGGGAGGGAAGTGGCCTGTGACAAAACATGAGTCACAAATGGTTACGTTTTCTCCTACTTCTGGATGGTTAAAGGTTATAATGACACCAAAATCCAAACCGTAGTTAATAGTGAATTCAACAGAATTTGGAGAAGGAAAAGCAGATAAAGTAAGGAATATATTTAAGGTAAGTGGCTAAGACTTTAGTGAATCTGTAACTTCAGAATCAATAAGTAAAGTCTGCACTCCAGGCATAAAACAGACATGATACTATTGAATGTAGCCTATGCCATGAGACACCATGACTTATTTTCCCACATCACTGAATTCACCTGAAAACATTATGCAATTTTATATTGTATCACTGTAAACAGGCATTACCTGTTCTATTTATACAGTGATGATGATTTCTTTCAGCTTTTTCCCTTCCGGGGTCACCATAGAGAATCCATTTCACGTATTCGATTTGGCAGGAGTTTTTACGTAGGATGCCCTTCCTGAGACAACCCACTGGACGCTCACCCCGGGATTTGAACCCGGGTCCCCTATACACCAGCCCGGTGCTCTACTTATACAGTACTGGATAAATATTTGAAAAGTAGGGTGACCCTATGGCCACTAGGGGGCAGTTTAATCCCTTTTCTAAAACGTTTATACTGAAATGCATCAGTTTACATGCTGCAACAAAAACATGAACATCTTGAGATCAATTTTAATAATGTGTTGCACTGTGGTCAAAACAGACAAATCAACAACAAACAAACTGATAGTTTTGAGATAACCCTACCTATTTTGCTGATCTTCAGCCAGTCACAATCATTCACCTTTATCTTCCACATCACTTCAGCCAGTGAGAGTCTTTCATATTTCCCACTGCATAGGAAGGCTCTGACCCTCGAGCAAAACTGAACCCGGTTGTGGTCAGAACCCCACAGCTCCTGAGGGATGACAGCCACGAGACACTGCCTGACGAAGAGGTAGACCCGGTGAGGGGCGCAGTGCTGAGAGACGAGTGAGCTGAACTGTGCTTGACCTGCATCCTCGTCTCCCATGTCTGGGCACAGCCTCTGAAGCATTCTCATGTAGGATAACCTACGGTGTCGACTTAAGAGCCGACTGAATATGGGAACCATGTTAAAAAAGCGGCGGGGAAGTTTCTTTGGTTTTCTTTCCACTCCGTTTAGATAGGCCTGTCCCTCAAAGAATATAACTCTTATCAAATCTTCCCCTCGGAGACGTATAGGTCCTTGGGAATTCTTTTTCTTCCTGTTGAGAAGAAAGCCACGCATCCCCCTGCCTCCATACAGTATGCCTAATGTGCGGATAAAACAGTGTGAGGGAGGTAAAGGGGGGAACATCCCAGACCTCCAACTGGGTCCTCCCTCAACTGGAACAGGAGCCATTTGCTTTTCGGTGTCATTCCTTGAAGCAGTGCTACTGTTCTCCACAGGTTTCACCAATAGCGTTGGCTCTACTGACATGTGCTGCTCTACTGCTGTTTCATTGCCAACTGGCTGTTCAACAACTCTCCTTTTTGCAGATTTCATTTCCTCATCTTCTTCACTGTCCCTCTTTCTTTTTCTTTGATTTTTCTTTCCATCATCCTTTGTTCGCCTCTTTTTGCTGACAGAAGGATTATTAGTTCCCCGTCTCCATTTCAATCTCGCTGCACCTCTGTACTGTCCGGACTGACGTCTAATGTTCGTCTTTAGTCGAAGTTGGAGAGAAATCCTTGAGGTGGGCGTTGTCACAGACACCCTGTCATAGATAGGAGTACCACAAAGCTGGAACATACACGAAGGAGGGACAGCCACAAACACTGAACAGCTCTCAAAGAGATACCGTGTGATGTCTGTGCCCAGACGATTTGAGACTTTATCCCAAAAATCGGCGTAATAGATGTATAGAGCGCTCTGAGTGATATCTGCCTGTAATTTGAAGTGGTCTGCATCCATTTCCTCCTTGGCCATAGACAGAGAGTTGTAACCATGCAACAACACATTTCTTTTTCTCTTCCGCTTCATATTGTTAAGAACAAAGGCCAGCAATTCACGTGAAGTACAGATCTGTGGAAGGAATAACATCATATTTTAAGTACACTGAGACAAAAAGTACACAACTTCTTTAATTCTGTTAATGAACTGAGTCTTGACATGAGCCAAATCTTTCAGTCTGGTACCCTGTTTTTTGTTTGAGGTTTTATTACCGAACCTAAGCTCTCCTGATTACAATACTTATAAGTACAAGCTTTAGTATTTCAGTGTATTTATATCAAACAGCAACATATCAATATACAGATTGAAAATGTACCAGTACACCACATGGGCTCAGTTCCATATAACTGATATGCACCACATGGACT
>JAPTHA010000003.1:10074451-10084978 GCA_029814585.1 Gymnapogon annona
ACTGCAGGAGGATGAAACTTTGTCCACCCATCAACTGACACCTCCTGGTCATACTACACCTCTTAGTTTGATGCTAATGTATGCATACATGAATGAATGAATGAATGAGTGAATGAATAAATAGTTAATTGTTTATTTATCTTGTCTTTATATTTTTGCTCTCGTGTGTGTAAGTGTATGCTGCTGTCATTGAAATTTCCCCGAGTGGGACTAATAAAAGGGATCTAATCTAATAATCTAATCTATTTTTTTATCCTTTTATCCTTTAATTCCAGAGCTGTACAGGTTAATGTAGAGGGCGGATCGTCAAAATGACTTCACCGCGGTACAGCGCTAGCATGTAGCAGCTAGCTAATACAAAGAGCCATATCGCCAAGAATCTGTCCATTAAACAACAGTTAACGCCTATCGACAGAAAAAGGGGTTACATGTAAGGAAAGTTACCTCGTTGAGGCTCGGCACTTGCTGTAGTTGTTTGTCTCCACAGACGAAAATGCTCCGGACGAATGCCCTGAAGTGGGTCGAGTCATCCTGTTGAAGGAGCGCAGGTTTCTGACCCTCTTTGAACACGATGCCATCTGCGAACTCCTCCAGCGCCTGCACGTGGCAATACACCACCCGGAGAATGTGAAGTACACGGGACAGATCCGCCTCGGGCATGTCGGCTGATTTGTTATTATTACTCCAAGCATCGCAGCGTCGGTTGTGCGTGGAGCAAATGCACCGCTTTGAGCGCGCGTCAGCAGCAACAAATACGAGAGCCGCTCATTACAAGCAACCAATCATGCTGTGTGATACTCAACCGACGGTGCAGCCTCGACCAATAGCAAGCGAGAAAGTGAATGTTGTCATCACTCTTGAGCTGTCACGACGGACAGACAGACCCACGTGTGAGATAAAGAGCAGCCAAACGCCAGCTTGTGAACGTGTCCCTAGGGGAAACTGCTGTGGTTTTGTAAAGATTAGAATAATATTTACATTTCACAAAAGTGTTTTAAAGTCAATGAAAGCCGTGACAACTCCTCTTTGATTACACGGACATAAATTACCATTAATGATAAAGGCACATTTACCAGCACCCGCACATCATGTTTTTACAGCACATTGCAATGAATTCTTTATATTTTGTGCAAAATTCTTGTATACTCTTTATACGTATATGTGTATACGTACATATATGTATGTACATATATTAACATATATACTGATGTATATATACATATACTTCTTGCCAACTTTCAGATTTTTTAATATCTGTACAACTTGACACTGACACAGAGATCCTGTAAACGCGTCAATTTCCCTGGGGATTCATAAAGTATTCTGATTCTGAAGTCAACCTCTCCGTTTGTGCCTGAAATAAATATAAAAAGAAAATATATGTCAGTATAATAATCATAATTAAAGACTTAACTCCACCTTCTGGTCGACACGAGCGCATCTGCTGCGTCTTGATTGGTCAAATGAGGCTTTTTCCATCCCATAGGTTACATAAAACTCACGTCCGTCAAATACACAGCGGTGCTTAATTAACTCATTAGTGTTAGAGCGAGGCGCTGTGAAAGGATAGGGGCGCACGAGAGGAGGACCTCAGACTTTTATCATCTCATTTCACTCGAGTAGTTGGGCTGTTTATTTAATCCACAATGGCAGACAAGGAAGGTAATGCAGGCTTTTGTCAATAAGTAACACAGTTGTCTTACATGTAGCCACCTGGTGAACCCACCTGTTGGCAGACATGACAGATAATGGGAGTTGACTCTGTGTAAATGAAATGTCTGTACAACTTTTTTAAACAACTGCTTTAGTCAGTAGGAATCTGCCGATTGCTGAGATCTAGTTTCAGATTATGTTATTGTTCAGTATTGAAACCTGTTGTTTGATCTTTTTTTTAAAAGGTTTTAGAACAAACTGAAGCAAAGTTGCATGTCCTGACATCCTGCTCTTTTCTCTGTCTCTGCAGGTGCAGATAAAGCTGCAGATTCAGGTTCCAGTTCAAGTACAGCTTCATGTTCCGGTTCAGGTGCACCGGATGAAGCAATAATGGAGAACTTGAGAAATGAGGAGTATGAGATCTGGAAGAAAAACACTCCATTCCTGTATGACCTCATTATGTCGCATGCGCTGGAGTGGCCCAGCCTCACAGTTCAGTGGATGCCCGAAGTCACAAAGTAAATGGCATTATTATCATCTTGCCTGATTTAAGGTTACTTTCACAGCTACTGTATCTCATTTGCTTTGGACTTTCGATATTCTAGTTTGATTTTCCCAAATGCGAATAAGAGTTTTCAATAAAAACACATTATGATGGTCGAGAACACCTTTTGGATAGTTGTGGTTTAACCTGTGGCTATAACTAGACATAACGATGCCTTACTTTGTTCCCTGTCAGGCCAGAGGGGGAGGATTACGAAGTGCAGCGGTTGCTTTTGGGTACTCACACTATTGATGAGCAGAATCACCTGGTCATCGCCCGTGTCCATTTGCCAAATGATGATTTCGAGGATGAGGTCTCGGAGTACGATGGTGAAGAAGGTTAGAGAAAATTCAGCTCATGCTAGTTGAGGCCAGGTGTTCATGGTGATGTTATTGACAATGTTAAACACTGTTTCCAATAATGTTGGAGATATTCTCTTTGCAGATACATCCCTCTTTTTATTCCTATTTATAAATGTCAATAATCCCTTCTGGCCGTGTACTATTATCACATACCGAGTCCCAGTTACACATTATATATCTGGAATAAGTTACATTGTCCCTGTCTTTTCATAAGATGATGTGAAAACCTTTTTATTCCAGCTTTATAGATAAGTGTTCATATCCAGGTTTAAAGTGCATGCAGTGTTTGCATTTATATTTTTCCCTGTTCAGAATTTGGAGGCTTTGCATCAATGAATGGCAAGTTTGAGGTCGAAACCAAGATGAACCATGAGGGAGAGGTGAACCGCGCCCGTTACATGCCCCAGAACCCCTGCATTATAGCCACCAAGAGTCCCTCCTCAGAGGTGCTGGTGTTTGACTCCACCAAGCACACCTCCAACCCAGGTACAGAAGTCATAAAGCAAAGCCAATGTTTAGACTAAATCTATGAACTAAAGACATGGTGAAAAAAACCCATGTCTTTATAGTCTCATCCCATGTTCATCCACTTGTTTGCACTTCATTTGAATCGTCCTCAGATCCATCTGGAAAGTGTCTGCCCGAATTACGTCTCAAAGGTCATACAAAAGAAGGTTATGGGATTTCCTGGAATAAAAATCTGCTTGGTAACCTGATTAGTGCATCTGACGACCATGTAAGAAATCACTTATGATTCTTTCTGAAATTATTCTTAAAATTAAAAAATATATATATTTTGGATTTTTCACAAGACTGTATTCGTTACATATACTCAAGATGGCATTCCCAACCTACATTAACAGCATCAGAGACAACAGAAAAAATACACAACACGCACACAAAAAGACATTAATAAATAAACTGTGTGAGACATTGATTATAAATGTCACTTGTCTTTACAGCTACTGCATAGTGGTCCACTGGAATAACAGCAATATGGTGTTCATGATTTAAGGATTTATTTGACCTATTTTTCTATAGTGAAGTTCACTGCAGAAAAATGCAAGAAAATTGACGAGCAAACTTTTAATATGCAACATAGTCATTATAGAGTCTTTCACCCTGGGGTCTTGGAATAAAGTTGGCCCAACAAAATCAAAAAATGTAAAGAACACCTGAAAAGGTTCAGATGATACTATTAGAATAAATGGGGATAAGTCACTGAGTAATGGTTAAATGTCATTGAAAAGTTGCTACAAAAATGGTTGTGGGTTTTGAGGTTACAGTGCATTTTGTGCCCATTGGATGTACTCTACATGTGAGGCATATTCCTAATTCTTGCTGTGTAATGTTAAAGTTTAGGCATTTAACTCTGTCATCTGTCCTCCATCATCAGACCGTTTGCCTGTGGAACCTTTGTGACGCAACCGTAGGGGCAACACTTGACCCCATTTCGATCTTCACTGGGCATACTGGTGTGGTGGAGGACGTCGGATGGCACTTTGTGCACGAGTCACTGTTTGGATCCGTATCCCATGACAAGAGGTTCATGCTGTAAGGAACGGGTTTTCTCATTTAACCGTTTCATGCATGAATTACAATAACCTACTTATATTCATATAAGGGAAAACCACCTTAAAATAGCTGTCCACTGTGGTGACCACTATGGCTGAAAGAGATTAAGGTGTGTGTTTGTCATTGTTGATGATGTAAGTGACATGGCTCGGCCTCTCTTCCATCAGCTGGGACATTCGTGAAAGAAGCACAGTGAAACCCATCCATTCTGTATGCGCTCACAAAGCAGAGGTCAACTGTCTGTCATTTAACCCATTCAGTGATGTTTGCTTCGCCACCGGCTCTGCGGACAAGGTACAACAACACTCCGTTAAATGTCAGTTCCAAGGCTATATTGTTGAAGACTAATACAGCTGATCCGTCTCTCCACTCAGACTGTAGCTCTGTTTGACTTGAGAAACCTGAAGGTGAAGCTGCATTGCTTGGAGTCGCACAAGGATGAGATCTTCCAGGTAAGAGCTCAGCCTCTCCACACATTCCACTGAATTAATGTGAGCTTTATATCTTCTGTTTAGATCAGTAGAAGAATAGGTGGAGGTAAGGTCATTGCAATAAAATACAAACATTTGAGTTTTGAAACTAAACATTTGCAATGACTCAATAGGAACCCTGATACAGAAGATAAAGTCTCCAGGTTTAAAATTTGGGTCGGTGGACACACTTTTTAAAAAAAAAATTGATTTTTCATTAGACAGTATTACAGTTACGACAGTTAGGCGACCTTGAGTGTCCTGAAAGGCGCCCAACAAATTAAATTTATTATTATTATTATTATTAGTTACATTCATACACTACAATACAACACTCCTGACCCACAATGGCAGAGACGGCACACGAAGCAAAACACAAAACAAATAAAAAAGGAAACTCATAAATAAGCAATCTATATGAGTCAGTCATATGCAAAATTCACACCTCCTAAGTCCTACAAGCCCTGCTGAGGTATAGAAGGTTTTAAAGCTATATCTAATCAAATCAAGTTTGTCGTTTTGCTGTACATACAACTAGTGCAGACAAAATGAAAGGGTGTTCCTCCAGGAGCCGTACATTCACCCTCCCTCCTTCCCGCCCACAAACAGACACACACTTAGAATAAAATACTAAACCTGAAGTTAAAATACCCAAACTAAAATCAGATTAAAATACTAAAAATAATTTAAAATACTAAAATAAAACTGAGGTCCACAATACAGTGCAAAGTGTGAACATGTCCGCAGTTCAACATTCTGACAGCTTGTGGAATGAAGCCGTTCATCAATCTGGTGGTTCTGTATTTGATGCTCCGGAAACGTTTTCCTGATGGCAACAGTTCAGTGTTTATGGAGAGGATGTGTGGAGTCCCTGACAATGTTCAGTGCCCTGCTCCTGCCGCAGCTCAGAGTTCTTGGACAGAGGGGAGAGAAACTCTGATGACCCTCAGCTCCTCTAACCACCCTCTGCAGGGCTTTTCTGTCTAACACACTGCAGCTGCAGTACCACGTTGAAATGCAGTATGTTAGGACACTCTCCACCACACCTCTGTAGAAAGTCTTGAGGATGCTGGTGGGGAGAGAGGCCTGTTTGAGCTACCTCAAAGTGTAGTCTCTGCTGGGACCATTTCATAATCGCTGAAGAGTTCTTATTCCAGCTCAGGTCCTGTAAAATCTTCACTCCCAGGAACTTGATGTTCTCCACTCTCTCCACTATGCAGCCGCTGATGCTGAGGAGAGCATGCTCAAGCTGTGACTTCCAGAAGTCTAATATTAACCAATGTGGTGCACTGGTATTTTCCAGTTTCAAAATGGTTCCGTATTTTGTGGAACATCCTACTTTTTTTCATTCAATGGGTTGTTTTCTCCAGGTTCACACTACTGTTGACTACTTCTATTTTGCTTGAAAGGGGGCATTCAATTCCTATCTGAGGACACCTTAACAGCGAGCCAGAACTCTGTATCAGGGTAGATTTTCTACAGAATGAAAACCACAGAAGATGATGTAACTCTTGAATTACAAAACATTCACAAGTGACTATAGAATTTTTGTCCAACGATACCAACTGTGCAGCTTTACGTTAACATACAGAGCATTTTTTTCTCACTTAGATCTGAAGTATCTGATCCATGTTCCCCTCTGGGTTATTTCAGGTCCAGTGGTCTCCACACAATGAGACCATATTGGCATCTAGCGGGAGCGATGGCAGCTCCATCATTTGGGACATCAGGTAAAGGCACTTCTACACAGCAGTCACATTTTAGCATCATCTGGTTTAAAACTAAAAACCTCTGTGTATCTGTAGTAAAATCGGAGCGGAACAGTCACCAGAGGAGGCAGCAGATGGCCCGGCAGAGCTCATGGTAAGTCCGCTGCTCAGCTCGTTGGCAACAGATCAGTCAATGACTGGTTTAACGGCGGTTGCTGTTTCGTTGCTGGTGCTGACCTGACTCCCCTCCTCTGCTGTCATCAGTGAAATTACAATGTTCTTTTAGATTTGTTGTGGATCATCTGAGTGCTCTTTCAGTCTCTTCCCCATGAATCCAGAAAGTAATACAGTTTGAAGGAATATATTTTGGCTTAAAGGTTTCGACTTTGACGTAGACCATGACTTTGACTCAATAATTAATTGGCAGATTATGACATATTACGTGTCATAATCTGTGATGGTGTGTTTTTCTCCCACTTGGACCGAAAGGATGAACAGATTATGCATACTTGGATAGAAAATGAAAGGTCACAGATTAATTAGCGAAAGAAAATGGTTAATTAAGAAAATATGAAGAAATACAGTGAGAAGAGGAGCCATTCTGTCTGATTTTGTAACCTCTGTTCTGTTGGATGGAAAAACGTGCCAGATGGTGTCATTCTATATGAGCGTTCCACAGTATCCACCACTGAGTGAACACTGCTAACTTGGATCTCGACCTCCACACTATTGCATCATAGTAATGACAACTGCTTCTAATTGTATCATCCAGTTTGTTCATGGAGGCCACACGGCCAAAATATCTGACTTTTGCTGGAATGCCAATGCACAGTGGGTCATGTCCTCCGTCTCTGAAGACAATATCCTGCAAATCTGGCAAATGGTGAGACCGAGGCCCGTGAGTCAGACACGTTAAGATGTAGTCATTTACATCACACCATTAATTTAGTAGAAGGGGAGTGTATTGTCTAAGATGATTTTAACCGTCCCAAGTACATGTATTATCATGTATGTCTCAGATGGAGGGAAAGTTATGATCTTCCTCACGATATAGCTATTTAATACAGTAAAAGGGGAAAAATGCATATTCTTGTAATGTAGAACAAAGGAAATTCAGTGAGAATAGTGCATTCTATCAAGATGGCATTCTGGGGAAAAAAAAGATTTAAAGCTACTATTTCTCCCATTTTGTCAGTACTACTATAAGTGTAAGGTTAAGAATGGACTCAAATTTGTTATTAAAATTGAACTTCAAATACCAGACGGTACATTGATCTGTAAGTAAATATGACAATTTGTGGCTTGTAACTTGATTTCTTTTGCTTTTTAGGCTAAAGAACTCTACAAAAGACGTCGTTAGAGGTCAACACATCCTTTAGAGTGTGGGATGCATTATGGGAAAAGGAATCCCGCAGTAGTTCATACAATTTGCTTCCTTCCCATCATTCTCTGCTCCCTGACACCATAACGGCGAAATATCAGACGGGTTTTTATATTCAGAGTGGGCCTTCCTTTCCCAGGAGGTGATCAAGTGGGCCCATATCAGGTGTTCATTAATTGCGTTTTAAAACCACTGTTACACTGATACTATCATCACATATCATATTTTTGTAGCCGTTGCTGATGCCTGTTCACCACCTCCTGGAGATAGATTTTCACAAAAGCTGCTCCTGAAGGAAACCTGAATTTCAGAGCAGAAACTTGTTTGCAGCGTGTTGAACTTTTTCCATGTGCAATGTTTTCAGTTGTGTTCATTGACCCTTGATGAAATATCCTTTTATTGGTACTGTTTATAATTTAATAAAAACATCTCCTCACTGTAAGCGTGATGCATGTTGAATGAATAGAATCAACAGCTAAGCCTCAAATAATTCTTAAACAACCTTCTCCACATCCTCTCATTGGAAGCTAAGGTTCTGCTTCCCACTTTACTCAGCCCTATTGACGTGTCTGGCTTCTTTCCTGTCTCCTGGGTTCGCTCTCACTCCATTACTCTGTCGCGGTGTTTAGCTCTCAGCCAGGCTGTCCTTATAAGTACACGAGTCCTGCTCTGTGCTCCATCCAGACACATTAAGTAGCACTCGGGTTACAACAAATACAAAGCCTTTATTCATAATAAACCCCTTTTACCAGCAGCGGTCATGCTCATCTTTAGTGTTTTTCTAAAAACAGCATCACTTGATGTGTTTAAAGTGCATAAGTTGAAACTGTTATAGAAAGCGTATCACTAAATCAACTAATTACTATGACATCAGAATAAGTGCTGGTTGTGAAAGGTTATGTTTTCACTTCATGGCCATCGTTAAGGTTCTCAATTGCAGACCTGTAAGAAGAATTAAATGAGATCAGTTGAAAAGTTAAATTAACTTGTTGCAAATTGGCTTGAAAAAAATCATCATAAAAATGAACCTACCTGTACATGAGGAGTTTTTTGTTCAGCCTCTCCTTCAGCTCTTCCATCTCTTTAGTGTTCTTCTTCTGGATGTTTAACTCCATCCTCAGTTCTCTGCTTCTGTCCTCCAGATAGTGCACCGTCTCCTGTAACATCAGGAACAGCTTTAGTTTCGTTGTCAATTTCAGTCATTCATGGTTCTACTCTCGAAGGGCCCTCTCTTCTCCGGACCTTATACTGTCCCACGTCCTCTCTCCTCTGAAGGTGCATTAGTTTGACTTTTTCGTCCAGACAAGCCTTTTGCAGCTTCAGCTTTTGGATCTCCTCCCTCAGTGGGGTCAGCTGGGCCTTCATCTCCTGGGCCTGTTCTTTGGCTTTTCCCAGACCTCCGGCTGCTGCCTCTCTCCTCTTCAGCAGCGCCAGCAAAATGGGTTCATACCTGTCAGAGATAGACCTAAAGGCTCAGTGATGTTCAATAAATTCTCATGAAAATAGTATTTTCATGAGCAACTATTGCATTTAACCCATAAAAACTCAAACATCCATCACCAACCAAAACCTAAACCCTTTTAATTACCTGTTGATCCATACAATTTCAAAGTGCAATTACAGTCCTCGAGGGATCGTATTTCCCTCCTCCACCACTCCTGGATATCATTACATCATTATCAGGCTTCTGCAGAATTTGGTGATCTGATCATTAATTGAACAAGGTGTGATGGAAGAGGGAAACATCTGAAACATGCAGGACACTGGCCCTCGAGTAACAGAATTGCCCACCCCCGATGTAAAGAGTATTTTTCTTTGGGAGTGGTCGCCTGAAATCCAAAGTCTTATTGAAATCACACAAATTATCATTCATATTTATTCCAAGCATTCTGCAGGGGAAGTAATAAGATTTTATTCGTAACGTACAGTACTTTTCAATCATAGAATCCTAGTGCTAGTGTAGAAAAAGGACCCAAAAAACTAAAATGAACGAAAATAAAATCTAAAAAATAATATATAACAAAATCATCCTCTTTCATGGATGCATATGTTGTCCCATCACTGAAGTCAATATATTGAAAATAAGTGTAATTTGAAGGAATTTCTCCACCAAATACTCGTTTTCTGAGTAGGTTTTTGGACACGATTGCAAATGATGAAGCTGTTTTGTAAAACAGTACAGAGCCCAGAATGTGCTGGAGTGTCTATATCTCTGTTTTGGTCTGGGAACACCTTAGGATTCCACCGGAAAAGTGGAAGAAGATAAGAACAAGTACATGTATTCAGAGCTGTGGTTTAGTCAATCATATGCTGAATTAAAATGATCTGAAAAACCTTTTACAACTGAAAGAGAAATGGCTATAATATCAAACATGAGATGAAAATGATGAGGTGTTTTATCAATATTCTCGTGTACCTCATGTTAGTTTTGAAAAGAAAGAATCTCTTAAGCTTCCCATTCTTTTTCATTAGTGTATTTGTTTTAGTTGTGGTACAGCAGTATGCATTAGTTCAGTAGACGTCACCTCACCTCTGCTCCAGTGCTTTCAATCCACCCTGGACATACTGTTGGATGTCTCCACACGAATGCCTCCTGCACTCGGTCAGCTCTTCTTGAGTGTTGCAGATCTGGGTGGAACTTGTGGTGACGATCTCTGCCTCTAGGCGTAAGATCTGCTGTTGGTGGGCAGTCCGGATCTGGGACCCCTCTCCTGTCAGCTGGTCCATCATAGACTGCAGCTTCTCCTACAAAAACCAGATAACAGTTTTTTGTTTCTCTCTCTCTCTCTCTCTCTTTCTCTCTCTCTCTCTCTCTCTCTCTCTCTCTCTCTCT
>JAPTHA010000003.1:10103234-10114404 GCA_029814585.1 Gymnapogon annona
CACCCCCCGGAGGGAATGAAAACAGACAGTTCCTCTACAGACAGAGGGAGGGAAAGACAAAGAGCGACAGAAAAAGATAGAGGGATGCAATGGAAAGCTGTGTCCAGTCCCAAACAGCCCAGCGGCCGCCACACCCTCTCAGGAATTCCTGCTGCAAAAAATATTTCATGTCGTGTTTTTAAAGGAACAGTTCACTCTTATCACAACACTTTGACTATTTTTGACTCCTAACATCTCCCTCGACATCCACGTATGGCTATCCAGAGCCTCAGTCAAAACACATATTCTGAGCATATATTAACACACGTTATGGACATTTAGAGCTATGTAAACAAAGAAGGGATCAAATCACTAGCTAATGCAATATAAGGTAATATAATGTTAATGGATAACAAACATTAGATATGTCAGTACTCAGTTGGTAGAGTGAGTCGTCCAATGGCTGAAGGGTCGGTGTTTCGAAGTGCAATCATTAGCATTTCACATTATGTACATAACACACATTACATCTTGGTTTAGTACGATGATGAGTCCTTTCGGCTTTTTCCTTTCCATTTGGCAGGAGTTTGGTTTTTTTTTTGTCGGATGCCCTTCCTGACACAACTGGGCTTTAACTGGCACAATGAGACACACGCCTTCTTGTGGCTACAGTAAGCAGTAGCATGAAGGGTCTTGCCCCCAAGGACCCACAATGGACGCTCGTCTCAGGAATCGAACCCGGGTCCCCTCTGCACCAGCCCAGTGCCTAACCAACTGAGCTATACAGCCATACACTACATCATTCTCATTCTCATTATCCACATTACGTCTTGGTTAGGTAGTTCACTAAAATAAAATGACATAATATGACTTTTCCCTGGTGTAATTTAAATAAAGGCTAATTACTTCATCTGTGAAAGTGGTTTCTACTTGAACCTCACAGGTTTCTCTGGTAATGATCCCCTCTACTTCCCAACACGATATTGTTAATATTCATATTGTTTTGAATGAGGCACCCTCTAGTGGTGAAACTAACAATCTGTAGTATTGAATGAAATCTAATTAATTAATAGTAGTTTTTATCTCACATTTCATTTTAAACAGATCGTGTGTGTGTGTGTTTGTGTGTGCCTTTTGTATGAGTTAGCGTCCAGATGGCTTGGTACACTGTCAGTGTGTTTTGGCTTGGACCACTCCTTGATTCTCAGAAGTACTTTACTGTCCAATGCCAGGGCAGTTTCTCTCTGAACAGCGGACACACATGGCTTTATGTGTTTACTCGGACTGTTCTTTATTATTTCATCTCTCGGTAAAAACACACAGAGTGCTCTGACATAACCCAGACCACAACATGACACAGTTCAGGGGATTTAATGGCCGTCTTTGGACATATATTCAAGAATCCTCAAGATGACCCGGCACTAAAACCATCTACAGAGCAGCTCCAACATGTTGAGGCAGACAAAAACACTGATAGGCCAATAAATTGATGAACGACTGCAGGTCACAATGTCACTCTATGACGGGGTTAAACACATAAAACCTCCCACCCCCCTCCTCTTCCCGAGATAGCATCAGACGGATAGAGATGACAAGAAGACTAATCTGATCACAGTTCCGTTTTTTCCATGACATCACTTTGCTTTTGAGTGAAGTTCAAAGCTTCAGACTTGGTTAAAATGTGTTGTTTGAGGAAATCCAACTACAGACGTCACCTCACTGACAGGCAGCAGGTTGTGCAGAGGGTGGGCATTACAGCACTAGACAGTACTACACGTTTGTGGATCGAGTATGAAGGACGTGAAATTCATATGTGTCTGAGATTACCAAAACGTCATCAATTTGCACGCGTTCATGTACTTGTGTGTTGAAGTGTGTCTTGTTCTGAGAACTGATCATTTGTAAACTCGCCTGTGTTTAACAGCCTGGACACTGGTTTATACACAGAGGACTCAGGTTGGATCATCTTAAAGAGCCAGGGTTCTTTTTTTTATACATGTTATTTTATTTTTTTCTTAAACAATATCACAGTTGCATTCATACAATACAAGACCACGTTCCCAACCCACAATGATAAGATCAGAGACAACAGACAAACACGAAAAACAAAATCAATAAACACATAAATAAGTGAACCGCATGAGTCACAGAGAGACATATCTTGAGCTCACACCTCCTGAGTCCTATCCAGGGATCTTCAATACATTACTTCCACTGTGTGTGCTGTTGTCATGTAGATGTGAAATAACCCCATTGAAACTATACTGCATTACAGTCAATGACCAGAGACAAGTCGTTTTGCGATCATTTGAATAGACATTACTTTCACAGACTGAATGATATGAATCACTTTAAAAGATTAAGTCAAAAAAGTTATAGTTCTCTGTAGAAGTACAAGACTGTGAAAATATAAATCAGATTGGTCATCTTCACGGAACCACTTTGTCTCTGCATTTTCCACATCCACACACACACACACACACACACACACATACACACACACACACACACACACACACGCACACACACACACCCACAGTACCTTCAGCAGCATTAGCAATTAGCTTTAGCACATGGCACACATTAAAAGCAGTGAGATGCCTTTGAAGGTGCTCCAACCAACACCAGGTTAGCATAAGCACCGTGGTTGAGGAAGAATGAAGAAAACAGAGCACATACCTGTTTTTCTTTCTCCCTCTTTTGAAAGAAAAGAAAAGTAAGGCCATACTCCAGAGAGTCATGGATTTCATAACATCATAACTTCCCTGTAGAGTCTGTATAGAGTCGCTGCATTTATCTCTGCAGATTTAATGTGCCCGACAGTAGCGATGTCCGCCTCTTCTTATACATTTTCATGCACATTCAAGGACAATATGAGATCTGCAGAGGTGACAATCATTCTGCGATTGATGACATGCAATGTGTGTGGCGATAATGCAATACAGATGCAGTCCACTCGGCTGTTTTACACAAAACACACAAGTTACGTCTCTATCTTTAACACAAAATGCCACTTTCTTGAAGAATTGAGACAAATCTTTCTCTTTCGTTATACGGTATTAATGTAGATGTACCAAAACTGATCCCTGATTTAACCCATTACTAGCTGAACATCCAGGAACAGGCTACAGCCTAGGAGCAGTGATAGTCAAATGTGGGTTAATTGCTTTGATCAAGGGTACGCCAGCCATTGCATTATCTGTTTGGTCGGGGGACTCAAACTTACGACCCAGTCACAAGTTTCACCTCGTCTTGACCCATTCTAAATGAACCGGTCAATTTACCCTTTCATGCATATCGGTCACAACAGTGGACAGCTATTTTAAAGTTGTTTTCTCTTACATGAATGAGTCTTAATGTCACAGTCACAGAGAAATCATGAAGTAGCTTATCATAATTCATGCATGAAAGGGTTAAAGTCATGTGACATTACATTTTAAGGATGAATAGTATACATAGGTCAACTTATCTTTGTCTTGTCATCAGCTCCCAGGGTGAAACAGACTCCCATACAAACTTAGATAAACACACAAACTCACGCAAAACCCACACCCAGACTCAGCCTTTAAGGATATTACTGTTTTGGGTTTTTTTTTTAAGTGTAAACAAAGCTTGTAAAAACCTCCTTGCTTTCACATCATCTGTCTGGCTCCAAAACAGAACTGCTCCCCAGAGACGCCATAAAACACACACCGCATACCTCTTACAGCTTCATTTTCAGCGTCTTTTGTCTTTTTCTCCTCCTCATCCAAACAGGACTCAGCAGTATTTCATGAACTCTCCCCGTTTTTCCCGCAGGTCATGAAATGAATCTGACCTTTCCTCTTTTATAACATGTTAAACTCATCCTTCTGTGTCTCTGAAGGACAGTTTAGACCAAGGGTGTCAAACTCATTTTAGTTCAGGGGCTAAATTCAGTCAAATTTGGTGTGAAGTGGGCGTGGCCAGTACAATAACAGAATTACATATCAATGACGTCAACTCCAAACGTTCCTCATATGATGAAAATGTTTCCATCTACAAGGTGTCCTTTAAAACAATGCGAATGACATTTATTTATTTAGGTATTGGGGTTATTTTTATATATATTGTTACGTGATCACTGGTTTTTATAGGATTTTAGGATGTATATTGCTGGTTCAATATAGTTTGATGTACTCATGTAAATGACAATAAATTGAAATTGAATTGAATTGAAAACCATTAAGAAAAGTACATGTCCATTAAAATAAGTGTAATTTTATATATTATTTTATGCTATACCTCAGTTTATAATGTATACATGTACATTACAACTTACAGATCACAGTGAATCTATAAACACAAAACATACACAGACATTTCAGGTTGTTCATTTTTGTTCAGGTTATTTATGTGTTTTTGTGAAATGATACTTTGGTTTGGTCTAAATCCAGGAAAATTGCATGATAATATAAGAGTAATTTTTGAAGTTGTATCTATGGGTTATTATGATATTAGTTTTCCCAGTCTGTAATTATAATCTTTATGTTAAAGTTGTAATTTTTGCATTTCACAAATTCATCCCATGGGCCAGATTGGAACGTTGGGCCGGCCACATTTAGCCCCCGGGCCATATGTTTGACACCCCTGGTTTAGAGGAATGCAGTGGTGAGTGTTCGGACAGAAACGCGCCTGGACAGGAACAACTGGGGTGCAGTCGGGGTCAGAGAATCTTTCAGCTCCTCTTTTCAGTGTTGCCGTCCATTACCAAAGCTCAGCGCTTCCAGGCCGTTCTGGTCGTCGGCTGCTGAGACAAAGCCTCCTCTGTGTGTTTCCACAGCCCAGTATCAATCTGGAACCGCTCACTCCTCTCTCTCCAACTATTATTACATCCTGTTCTGCTTTCTTTCTCTTTCTCCTCTCCCTTTCCACTCCACCCATCCTCTCAGTTGTTGGATGGGATAAATCGCTAACTACAGAATATAACACTGGATTGTTCGTCTTTTTCTCTGCGTTCGTGACTCCCTGGTTATAAATATACACATGGGAAAGAGTTTAATGGCCAAACAGTAACTGTTAATGCTCCTTTTAGATGCCGTTTTAAAACTGTTTTGCTGTTTTGGGGTGAGGTGAACAGAGAGAAGCAGTTAGTGCATAAAGAATGAGTCTGCTGCAGCACAAAGGCAGGTGGGCAATGATAATACTGGACCGCGAGACACTGGCTTATGCCGACCGGCAGCGTGGATTTCCTGTGGGCTGCCTCCTTTCAGTCGCATTCAACACACACTCACAGTAGGTCATCAACTGTTGCCGGGGTACAAAACATCACATTTTCCAACATATCCAGTATGTTCTTACTGTTATCACATGCACATCATGTCATCACAGTTTGCAGTGGATTGCAGTGTTTATATGTACAGAGTTGCCTGTTCATTATCCATAAATAGTGTCCCATACGGTTCACTTATTTAAGTTTCCGTCAGAGTACCTGTCTTTTGTGCGTGTGCGTGTGTGTGTGTGTGTGTGTGTGTGTGTGTGTGTGTTTTATCTGTTGTCTCTGCCATTGTGGTTTGTGAATGTCATTTTGCAGTGAATAAATGTAAATGTAATATTGTCTCATGAAAAATAAAAATCAAACAAATATACTAAAAAGAACACCCCCTCACAGGTCATCAGCCCTGCACATGTCACTCCTGTTCAAAACGTCACATTTTCCAATGTATAGTGTATGTTCTTACTATTACTCTTACTCATTTCATCACAGTTTCCACATAGATTGTGTTCATATGCACGCAGTGGCCCCTTCATTATCTATAAATAGTAATAGTAACAATATCCTGTGGGTAATCAAGTATTCATCACACAAACAGAATTCCTCTGATGATATAGACAAAATGATAATCAATGCCCCAGCCGCACTCAAGCAGATATTTTTCTCTGCCTCGGGTCAACTTATGTCACATAGGAAACACAGGCACCACTATTCAGTTCATGTACACTTCCTGTTGCTTTTATGTAATAAATGAAAAGCACCAGAAACATCAGATATAGGTCATATAGATGTACTTTAACAACCAAAGCCAACACTTGTGTATGAAGTTCAACACTGAACTGGTCTTTGTTCATCAGCTTCATGTCAGACTACAATCTCATACAATATTAACAGCAGCCTCTGCAGTTCAAAGAACAGGAACAGTAGAAGCAAAGACCTGCTTCCAAAAAATATCCATGTAGACCAGGACAGAGCATTATTAGATAACAAATACACATATTACTGTATTTACTTGGTTAAATGAAGCTGTTATTTTGATATGATGCTAACTTGCATAAACCAGATAGTCCATTGCTATGTTTTTTTTTATTACGATGATTGCTTAATATTAATAATGGAATATTTCAGCATCTTTGTTTGGTGATATCACGTGGTGCATGAACTAAATATTGCATTTACATTTTTTAATCTATTGACAGATAGTGTCAATAATACATGAATGCCTTGGTTGTTTTTGCATGGACTCCAGGGAGAAATTGTATTACAGCAATAACAAATAAAGGGGATCAAAGTAAGTAAGTGAATAATAATAATGATAATAATAATAATAATAATAATAATGATGATGATGATAATAGGTAACAGTGACATTAGAGATAAACTCTTATTTTACTCCTAAGCTTTTTTTTCCGCTTTTTTAAAAGCTTTTTTAATTACTTGATAAACTGGTAACTGCATGCATGTAAATGGTTATGCTGCAGCAACTGACAAAGCAACAATATTCTCAGATACATTCTGTATTCACTTATTCCATTTTTATATGAATAAAACGTGTTGAACATTATAGTGATAAAGTGAGCTGGGGGTTGAATAACCCACTCTGCAAGTTATAGAGACAATATTATGTATTTCAAACATCATTCACTTTTCCCTTTCATTACATGTTGTCTTAATAGCTATAAGCTCTTATTAACTGTTAACTAAGGCTATGTTACTACAAATGCTGTTGCCCATTGCTGCTGAACCATCTCTTATACTCTGGTTAAAGACGCATGACAATCACATTCAATCAACCCTTTCATGCATAGTGGTCACCACAGTGGACAGCCATTAAAAGGTCATTTTCTCTTGTATGAATGAGTTTTAATGTCACCATTCTCAAAGAAATCTTGAAGGGTTCACTGAAAAACATTTCACCCTTCACTTAAACAGTGCATATTTTTATTCATTTTAATCATGATTGTGGAGGCGTATATCCGCATGCATGGAATCCCAGCTATAGGAAAACAGGGGAAATCCGAGCAGAGGAGGCTTGGTGATACATTCCCCAGTAGACTCACAGTGTTCTTTTGGTTAATGATTTTGTGCTTCTTGCAGCACACAGATACACACACACACACACACACACACACGGACACTCTGTAGCTCTCCCCAGACATACAAAGGGTGGTGTTTTCTGTTGCATCACCATGGAAACATTGAAACATTTCAGTGTGTGAGGCGTAGTGTGATGTGAGCTATGACTCATGCGAACCCCTCCCAGCACAGCAGCATGTATGTTCAGCATGGATTCCCCCACCACTTGTGTTACTTATCTTATGAACAAAAACAAAAACCAGTAAGAGACATAGTTTTGATGTGAGACACGATGTTTAGAATAAACAATAAAAGCAAGTAAGTATGAACTGACATTTAGCTGAAGAGCATCCTTATTGTTTGCATGTCAGATATAACAGGACACTGCTGACTAACAGTCTGTTGTGAGACCTGCGTTTACTCAAGTACTGCACTTTATTCACTTCTATATTTCTATTTTACCACTTCTCACTGGTAAATGCTGCACCGTTTATTCCACTTTGATTAGCCCGACAGCTTTAAGTCATTACTTTCCAAATTCTTGTCCCCAGACAGGAACAGTATCACCATATGACTCGGTGGTCCACATCACTGAAGGGTGACGTGTTCCTTTGTGGGCTGGGGTTCACTCATCTATTTAAGCTCAATAAACTTGTTGATGAAGTCAGAAAGCTAAAAAACAAAAAAAACAAAAAAAACAAAACAGCCACTTTTTCTGATCGCACTTTTTTGGACATGCATGCGTTTCCGAGAACAGCAATGGTGAAACACAGCTGTAGATTGGAACTGGGTCAGTGGTGTTTATTAATGATACAATGGTGATAGAAGCAACAGGGTGGATTCTGAAGTACACGAGTCTGTCCTTTCTGTTCAGATTCACAGAAATTCTCAACTGATAGGACGGAACTTCACACTGCAGATGGATCAGGACCCAAAACATACTGTCAAAGCAACCTGAGAGGTTATGAAGGTAAAGATGAAAGATGTTCTTTAGTGGCTGAGTTCAACTTAATAAAGCAGTTTTTTCAGTTATTGAAGAGTAAAATGATGACTTGAAGACCCACAGACAAACAGAGACAGGAGGGAGCTGTGGAAATGACTTGGAGGAGTTTCTCCAGGAGGAAACACGATCACTTACGTTTCAGTACATGTATAAAAATACCACTCTTCATGGATGGGTGGATAGATATGTATGTATATGTATGTATATGTATGTATCTGTATGTGTGTATCTGTATGTGTATATATATATGAGTATATATATATACATATATATATATATATGTATATATATATAGGAGAGATGAATGGATGGATGATGGATGGACGGACGGACAAACGGACAGACGGACGGACAGTCGGTCCACACTACTATTACTTGTCGATTGATTCCAGATCCTTTGTAAGGGTGTACAGAGGGAAAATTGTCAGTTTCCAAATTTTTATAGACTTTACTATATAAAGTAACTGTATAAAGTATGTATAAATATACACATCTGCAAGTTCAAATTTAAGGTATACATACACACACAATGCACAACAAAATGAACCCAAAACGAACCCAAAAACAAAAAAATACTCACATGTCCTATTTATTATATTTGGCATTATTTCTCATCATACTTCTTTTTTTTTTTTTTTTTTTGCTTTACTGAACTTGTGTGTGTTGACATGTTTGTTATTGGTATCTTTTCTCAAATCAAGCTTATGAAAATCATATGTCATCCACCGCTGCTTAAAATACATTAAAACGGCCATTTACTGCTGACAATGATAAGGTTTGGCCGTGTGCCAGAATTACCCCAGGAATCCCATCAGACAGGTACATGCTCCGCTGCATGAACTAAAAGAAGAAATTGACCCGCAGGTCACTACATCTACTGCAGATGAAATGGACTTTAGGAATCAGACTGTGGGAGTGTTAGATATTGACAAATAAGGCACATGTGACTGAGGCCTGAGATCCACTGGGTCTGGATATAATTTACAGCCACTCTAATATTTATTCTGCCCATCAAGACTCCATTATGGCTGCAGCTGAGAGGATAAAGAAGCATTGTGGCCACAGTGGAAGTCAATGTTTGAATGAGCCGAAAACCATATGTAGTTCACCGTCCACTTTAAAAAGTCAGTGTGATTGATGAATGAGGAAGCCGTGCACAGGAAGTACGCAGGGTGAGGTCTCAGAATACCATATAGAGGAGATAGACAATACTATAAGCTGCGTAGAGTTCATTATTGTAGTGACAAGTAGTAAAAGTAAAAATAAAAAGTTGTTTCATCCCTGGTTTATTATTTAAGAGTTGTACTTTTAGGACATTTGGAGTTTGATTTTCCAGCTAATGTACAGATGATGAGTAAAACTCAATAATATATACTGTATGATCAGATCAATTAAAATAATAACATCTGAATTAAAAGCTCTGTCCTCTGGAGTAAAGAAAAGCTCAAAACAAATGTACTGGTGGGATATGAATCAATTTTGCCTTTATGAATTAAGGCCTGTATACTGTCCCAACTTAAACTAATACAGTAACCAAAGTCAAACCAGTTCATCCCTGAAAAATAACAACTAATAGTGGTTATGCAATAAATTAAACTAAACAGACTTCAATAAAAATACATAAAAACGAAAAAAATTAAATAATCGATATTCTATGAACTCAGTGAAGGCTCTTCTTGCTTGTTTGTCTAATAGCTGCTGTCGTCAGAGGAGCATAGTCCCCTTTACCTCCTCCAGTGCCTCTCCTCCGGTGCCTCTCCTCCGGTGCCTCTCCTCCGGTGCCTCTCCTCCTGTGCGTCTCCTCCTGTTTCCTCAGTGTTTTTTTTTTTTAACTCATTCTAATCAGATGAACCACAACCACCTACTTCTGTCCCCTTCCACCCACCAACCCACCCAAACACAGCGCTGTCATCTCGTCTTTACCACAGACACATCTGAAACACATTTCATTTGTGTGTGTGTGTGTGTGTGTGTGTGTATGTGTGCGTGTGTGTTGAGACTGAGTACAACTGGAGGAGCTGTTCGGGTAATGGGCCCCCTGTGACTGGCCCTACCTGTCTGTCTGTGTGACTGTGTGTGTCTGTCTTGTTTAACGGGGGGAATCAGGTTTCCACCTGGCTGCACAGTGACAGGACACGGACCCTCCCCCTTTTCAGCTGAAAAAGCAGCTGAACCTCTCCACCTTTAGACACCAGTCAGCAGGATTTACAAGGAACTTTTCGTTAGCTTTTTTTTTTTCATTAATCAGCTGTTTCTTCTTTCTCTCTTGTGTTCTTGTTTGTAGTGTGGATAGGCCTCAGTAGAGCGCCTCAAGGCCCAGGGGTTCCCCTCCAGAGGGATCCTGAGATGACTGCACCTGATCCCCAGAAAGAAGACTAGAAGGAAGACAGAAGGAGTAGAGGCTGCGTTGTGGTAGTGCACAGATGAGTGTGTGTGTGTCTCAGCTGAAGGACTCACTGCCGAAGCTCAAACGTCAAATCCCAGCTGTTCCTATGGACGAAGAGAGCAGCACTGGAACAGTGTGACTAACTCCTAACAGGGCAGTGAGAGGTGGGTGGAGACGCTGGCTCTCGTACAGAGGGAGGGACTCGCTGTTCACGGAGCATGGAGCTTCATTCACGCAGCTAAACACACACACCAATGCACACACACGCGCGCTCTGCGAGGCTGTTCTCAGACTGAGAGAAAGGAGGAGAACAGAGGAGAGGACGACACGCTTGTTGAGTAAGTTGCACGCAGTTATGTGCTGTCTCTTCTTTTTAAAAACCAAGTTTTACTTTTTGCAGGTTAACAACAACATAGAAGAATGTGTGTGTGTGTGTGTGTGTGTGTGTGTGTGTGTGTGTGTGTGTGTGTGTGTGTGTGTGTGTGTGTGTGTG
>JAPTHA010000003.1:10137402-10160571 GCA_029814585.1 Gymnapogon annona
TGTGTGTGTGTGTGTGTGTGTGTGTGTGTGTGTGTGTGTGTGTGTGTGTGTGTGTGTGTGCGTGTGTGTGTGTGGTCCTCTTTCACGCACACAACTCAATGTGGACACTGAAAAAAGTTCAGGAGATGCTTAAGGAGGCAGGACTTTTATGGAATGATTTATCAATTTACATTTTTTATTATAAAGAAGGAATCCACTCCACTTAATTAAAGTGATTCACATTGTTGATGCACTGGCATTAACACACACACACACACACACACGTGTCTGTTTATACTGCACGAGGTGGGGGGTGGATGCTGGGGGGGTTCATTCATTTGACAATAGACACAGAATCGCAATGAAGAAAGAGAGAGAGAGAGCGAGAGAGAGAGAGAGAGGGAGCAGAAGGGGGAAGGGACGGGGGTATCAGGCTCAGGGATAAGGCAGCTGGGACCGGCTGTGTGCATGGAGTAGATCTTATTGTGCACTTGTCCTTCCAAAGACAGTCTGCACAAGGAGGAAAGAACTGACCCCCGGCCCAGATATGACATCCTCCTGTGCACAGTTTGGTTTTTCTGCGTAGTTTGGATCCATCTACTTCCTGCATCCTTCTCTTCCTTCTGAGAGAAGAAGGACTTGCAGCTTTTTTTTTTTTTTTTTTACATTTAAAATATAGACATTTGAGAGTGGAGTTGAGATCTGTCATGAGGCTGGTGTAAGGATGGTGGTCTACCTGAGGAAGAGCGTCCACTCTCTGCTGTCAGTCTTCAAAAAGAAGGGTGAGTGTCCACTCACATGGTGGAACATGACGAGCTGTAGCTGTAGACGCACATTAATGCTCTTACCTTTTGCGTTGACAGATCTTTCTGGGCTCTACAAACCTTTTTCTCTCTGTAAAAAGTTTGTGTTGAAGTTGTGTTTCTTGGTCATTTCATGTGCCAATCTTTGCATTCATCTGTAAACACACACATTTTGGCACTTAGTCCTGGGGGTAATTTGGGGGGCGGGGGGTCTCTCTAATGAGATAAAGAGCTTAACTGACTTTTTTGGCGATCGTCTTAATCAACCCAAAGCCCCTGCAGTGATCTGACGGAATACCAAAGGAGGGGCTACTTTTCTCAGTTCACCCCACCGGTTTGTTGGGAACCCTTAAATAAATGTGAATAATGTACATCTTGAACGGGCTGCCCAGCTTTATCAAATCAAAGTTTATTTATAGAAACCCAACAGAATCCTCCAAGGAAAAACTTCCTTCGATAGCTCTATAGTCCTGAAAGTCACTGTTCAGTTCCTTGGATGTTGTTCACAGGACACAGAGGTTTCCCACAGCCACAGACAGGGGAGGGCATTGTGTGTGTGCAGGTACAACCGCCTCACCTGTGTGTGTGAAGGTGGATAGTCTGTAAAATGCACCTACAGGAACACAGACATGTACAGTATGACTGAACACACACACACACACACACACACACACACACACACACACACACACACACACACACAGCATTACCTAAGCAGTGGAAACTGAAAGCCTTTCAGTGTTGAAAATGACAAAGGAGGGAAAGTGGACACCGTGTATTGAGCTTGATAAGCAAAAGGAGCAGCTACTTAACAGTGTTTTTCCATAAGGTCATACTCTTATTATGCTATAACATGGCGTTTTTTTACTGAATCGTGCATTCAGAAATGAAAAGAAATTCAGCAAAACAGTAAAATGCTGTTCTTTTTGTCCTTGTACTCTCATCCAAATATCTCAATCAAATCCAATTTTATTCATGTAGTGCTAAATCGTAACAGTAATTATTGTATCTTAAGGCACTTTACAAATAGAGCTGGAATAAACCAGACTCTCAAGCTACTTGTTATGTATGTACTTGTTATTGTATCACTTTCACCCCTGTGTTATGCAATTTTGTTTAAATTTCATTTTATTTCTTTTATAATTGCACTCTTTATTTCTGTACTCTGTCACCAGTGTTGATGCAATCCTGTTGAAATTTATGTCATTTCTAATTCCTTTGTATTTTTGAACTTTTATTCATTAGGGTGTCACCCCTGTCGTACACCTTTTGATGCAGTTCTGTAGAAATGTAATTTTATTTTCTTGTACTTTAATCTTAACTTTTATGAAATAGCGTGTAATCATATATCAATGTGTTTATTCCTTGTAAATATTTAACTGATCAATTCTTCTATGAAAGAAGTTATAAAAATAAAGTTTATTATTATTATTATCATTCTTTTACAGAAACCTGACAGAATCCTCCAGGAGCACACACTCGGTGACAATAGTGAGGAAAAAGTTCCTTTTTAGATGTCTAATAGGTTCTTTTAGGCTGTTGGTTGGCCATGGCCCAAACATGTATTACAGGAAATGGCAAAAAGTGACAACAGTTTGAATGTAAAATGCCAAAGGTCAACATCATTTGTGACATCATCGTGTTCTTCTCTGTCCATTATCTAACTACTACTCCTCTGTAAAAGTAGTCTCACTAGAAAAGGTTTGTTGGTGAGAACTATGCTGAGAACTTTCCTTTTACCATAGAATACACTTCGCTGCTCCACGTGGACAAACAGCAACCAATCAGGACCCTAGTTTAGATGTAAAATCACGTTCCCAGAAGTAAATTAATCACCTGCTCTGTTGGGTGGAAAACTACTGAGATAATGGAAAGGTTCCCGGGGAATTTCCACAAGTTGGAAACCTGGTCTCTGTGATATCTGAACCACTACGTGATGTCTTCTGGAAGTGGGGACTGTTGTGATGGTTTCAATGCAGGAGGTTCTACTGCAGGAGGTGCAGTAGAGCATCTTTACATGTGGACAATCAGATTACCTAATCCCCAACGGACAAACAAGGATGAAAGATATACGCCACCAGATTAAGCAGGTTGGTTTTATGTTACTTGACCAGGTCAAGACGTCTGTCCACCCCGACTGCCTATGAGAGAGCGCTGCGTCAAAAGGTGGATTGATTAAAAGACGTAGACCCGTGCCAGATGGAGGTGCAGAAGGTTCACTGCAAAGCTGAGAAAAGCTCTAGAACAGACGTACCTGTCGAGTGTGTTTGTACACGTGTGTTTGTGTTTATGGTCAGTGGACCTGTGCAAAGCCTACGAGCTGCTCGCTGTTAGCCTAGCGTCATTCCACCACTGTTATACAGGGTACTTTCAAACTGTAATACATCGCAGATCACCTGCTACCATTATTTAAAAGTAATTCAATTCATTTCAGTTTTATTTGTAGTGCTTAATATCACAACAGTGTTGCCTCACAGGGATTTATAGAATTAAACCAACAACAGTCCAATAAACAGTAGATGAAATGGATTAATGTCCATGGGCATCCCCTGTCCTTAGACCCTCCTTATCGACAGGTAAGGGCTGGGAGGTCCATCCAATCACCTCGGATTCCGTCGTTGTTGGACCCCAGCTACGACTGTAACAGTAGCCACTCCCCCAGATAGGGGAGTGGTAAAAGGGACACTGGGTGAATGGTGATGAACGTTCCCTTGCAATGTCAACTTTAATGTATTTCCATGACTCCTGTATTACTTTTGCGTCAGATACATACGCTCATCATAAATATCACCTGCACAGTAGAAGTGTGTCGTAACGCCATCACTATTACACTTGCACCAAGTCAGATATTTCTGCCAATCGATTAGGAATGCCTTATACTATTGTGTTTTGCAACAAAAAGTAATCCGTCATTATAATGCATTACTTTTATAAAAGCGTTACTCCCATCACTGCATTTCACCTCCAACAAATAACCTTGTGTGTGTTGCATCGACAGCTGGGCCAAAAGGGAATGAAGACCACAAGAGGCTGACCGTGCATTACACGGCCTCACAGCACTACCAGGAGAATGTTTTCATCGAGGGCAGCAGGCCACAGTATCTGGAGGACCTGCACACTGAGGCCCAGGAGGGACTGAAAATACTACAGCAGGAAGGTCAGACATGTTCTGTGGCCTTTAATAGTCCTAAGGAAATGTCAGGACACAATACTGTACCGCTGGTGGAGATGCTTTTGGAAAATATTTGCTTTGTGTGAAATATTGCATCATGAATTGGAAAAGTACTGTCTAAAGTATTGGTTGGTTAATGTTTCCCAGGTATATAGACTCAGACTAAGACTTAGACGTAGACTTGGACTTGGACTTCCTTTATTGTCATCACACAGACACACACAGTGAATCTGGCAATGAAATGTATTTGATTGGCAACTGATAACACAATATAAGTATGGAAAAATACAAAAAGTGCAAAATTACTAAAGTGAATCCAAAGCCATGAGTGTCTGCAGTGTAAAGGTGACAACACATACAGTCAATACATATTTGGAAATAAATAAGATGGACAGTGCAATATTGCACATCAATGTAAACAGGACTGCAAACAATGTAAATATTGCACATAAAATGTAAACAGTACTATAAACAGTGTAAATATTGCACGTGAAAGTCAAGTACAGGTTAATAGTCTGATGGCTCAGGGGAAGAAGCTGGCACTGAACCTGGCAGTTCTACAGTGTGTGCAGCACAGCCTCCTGCCCGACGCCAACAGAGAGAACAGTCCATGATGGGGGTGGGTGGGAGTGTGGGGGGGATGTATATGATATATGAAGAGTGTAATACATGCATGTGTTGTATTTATATTAATAGAAATTAGAATAAATCCTACATTAGAAAGAATGTGAATAGTAAATGGATTCAGTACAGTCATAGTGTTTGAGTAGATCTTATTCATTTTATTAAATCGTAAAGTTTCACCTTTTGAGCCATATAGATGATTCAGATTGGTAATGTTTCACTACTTTTATTCTGGAGGCATTTTGCTTATAGAGCAGTGTACTTCGAGGATTGAATATTTATGTTTTAATGATTGTAGAATTAGAAATAGTTCCAATGAATAAAGATTTAAAACACATTTGACTATCGCACTCTAATGTTAACAATGATTCAAGGAATAGGAGAGGTGTCTTTTATATAAAGCTTGTTTATGAATGTTTATATATGTATGTATGAATCTGTGTATGTATATACTTTTGAAAATTTTGATGGATTGAATTTTCAATGTGATGGAATGTTACCCATGTATGGCAGATGATGACAAACATCAGTCCAATAAACAGTAGACGAAATGGATTAATGTCCCGGGCATCACCTGTGCTTAGACCCTCCTTCTCAGAGAGGAAAAACTCCAAAAACCCAGTGGGAAAAGTGAAACCAGGGGGAGAACCACAGTGAAGGAGAGATCCACTCCCATGGACAGACAGACGCACCAGGACTGATGGATGTAGTTCAGTCTACTATGACGATCTATTGATGATAATCTGTTATGATAATTGTGTTTACAAGTGTGACATTTTCATCACAAACAAGCTATTCCCTGGTGTTAATCAATTCATGAAATCTAGACGGCAAGAATGACACCGTGGTTTTCTCTTTTCAAATAAAAAAAAAAAAGATTTTCAAATCACTCTAGTATTTTTAAACAATATTTTTAGAGTTATTACTTTAGTAAATAACTGTGTAATAAGCAGTATAATGTACTAAGGGTGGGTCATTATTGTAAAATTAACCCTGACAGGTCTTCACCCCATGCTGATGGGTCTTGTTTATATTATCCTTTACATACCTATATACATATTTCTTAACAGAAGGTGTTTGTATTCATATTATTGAGTCTTATTCATTTGTTCCACACAGAAAACAAGAATGGAGTGACTTTTCCTGACGATGACACTATTGCTGTAAGTTTAAAAAAAAAAAAAAACTCTCAGGCCTCCATAATCCATGGTTTTCAACACATTTCTAAGCGTGTGTGTGTGTGTGTGTGTGTGTGTGTGTGTGTGTGTGTGTACCTGTGTCCCTGCAGTCTACAAACACCATGTGTCCGCAGGAAGATATCAGCTCCAAGGACAGAGACGTCTCTCTGGAGTCGAGATCCACCTCTGGGAATACTGATACCACGGTAACCTCTGCTGTGTCCACCAGGCCTGTGCTCACCCGCCAAGGTAAACCCTACTGTATTCATTCTTTTTTTTTTTTTTTTTTTTTTTTGCAATCATGCAGCACAGGAAGATTCCCTATCTCATTCATCTCGTAGAAATAGGAGATAATCACTGCGGTCACGTCTGTAACAGTTTAAGGTTTGTTCCCAGTTGCGCCGCTCTATGACAACTCATAGGCGTACACTTATTTAGCATGCACGTCCTCCTTCCAGCTGCTCAGTGCCTCTGCAGTTATGGTGTGAAATCAAAGGAAAGGAACATGACATACACACACTTACACACAGACACACTTTTCCTCGTACACACAGTTGAAGCTTTTTTCGGTTACTCAAAGTGTGTGAGGAAAGCACTGCGGCTGCCTCCACACATCAGAGCTGAAGGATGAAGTCTGAAGTTCTGTATGTGAATGTGCGATGATCCACACAAATCATTTGTATTCTCAGCCACGTGTTAACTTCCTTTAAGACACTTCGATGCAGGGTTACTAAAAATACAGAATTTGTCATATTTTAGCTCTGTTAGTCTAATCTATTTTTCGTCTTGTGCATTATAGTTTCACTCTGCGTTCTTCAGTCTAAGTAAAAGTTTCCCTCTGACTCTCAGGTTCTACATTCAAGCCTTTACATCCAGTGAAGCGGATAGACAAGACCAAGAAGAGGGGCAGGCGGACTACCATCATGGGCATCCCCAACCAGGTCCAGAAAGAGCTGGGTACGCGTACATTATTGTTACACAACCAGTGGACTTTATGTAGTCTTATCAAGAACGATGATACTAACGTGTGTTTTTTACAGCGCTGCACCGACACTCGACGTTCCAGCAGCTTCCTGACCACGACAAACCAGTCAGCGAGGGCCAGTCGAGTGTTGTCATCACACCTACAGTGGACGGAGGGACTCCAATAGCAAAAAAAGAAGGAGCAAGGGTGCACCTGTCAGAGCTGGAGGTGAGGGTTTGTTTTGTGGGGGGGTTTTTTTAGACGTTCGTTGGCAATTTGTGTCATCGTACAGTTTTATACAAGTTCTGTGTCACATTATTTTTTCCCCCTCTGTCCTACTTCCTCTGAAAAGCAGGCATCCAGAGATGAGAAGCATCTGAAGAAGCACCTCCAGGCAGTGTACCAAGAGCAACATCACAACAACCTCCAGGGATTCAGCTCCCACCCCGGCCCCTCCACCTCCATGCTAAGACCCAAATCGGTAGCAGTACCTGGCATGACCACGTCCTGCTCATCTCCTGCACAAATGTTCAGCTTCCTACAGGAACCACAGGTCAGAACATCGTCTCATTACTCGACCTAAATATGGTGCACTTGGGACATTTTGCCATTATTACTGTATTTTTAATTTATCTATTACTGTGTAAAATACATTGATTAGCCCAGCGATGAGCCGGCAACATGTCCAGCACCCCCCCCCCCCCCACACACACACACACAGACACACACACACACACCCCATGACCCTTGAAAGGATAAAGGAGGTTCAGAAAATTTTTGAATGAATAAATGTTTAAAATATGTAGGTACAAAGTGCTTCACAAATACATGTCTGTCTATATTAGGTCCACACATACATCTAATACAACTAAATGTGCAAAACAAACTGCGGTACTAGATTTTTAAAAAAGACCTGTAAAGGTGGATTTTTAGCCACTGCTTAAAGCATAAAACTGACTCAGCTGATGAGATTAAAACAGGAAGATATTATGTAGCCACTTTTGGATTTATCATGGGAACATGGAATGATGTAAAGACTTTTAGTAAATAATCTGTGAGTCCAGCTGCTGGAATAAGGTCTCAGGACGTCTTTGTATATAATCTTTGTATATAATTAGTACAATCTTATAATCAATTCTGTATTTGATTTGAGATCAGTGAAGGGAGATGAGAATTGGTTTTTCAATGGGATTAATGACTAAATTCAACTGGGAACCTGACAACAATTGAAAGCAAGTAACGAAGGACTTAATGTGACCAGGAAACACAAAACCACAGTAGTGTAAATGTAGGAAGATAAAGGCGTGTACCAGAATGTTTTTGCTCAGCTGAAAGAACCAGGTCTAAACATTAATGAAATAAACAGGTTCTCTCAAACAGATTTCATATTTTTTTAGGTATGGGATTGACAGACACTCCCCTCCGTAGGAAAGCCCAGAATGTATTACTCCAAACTATCTGCAGAAAAAAAACAGGAGTGGAAGATGCACAGTGTTCCAGACTATGACAGATTTCTGGGAGAGAAATATACTTGTGCAACTAAAAGCAACGAAATGTAACATTTCCACATTTAAATATCTGAAAACATTATTAGGTACAATATATACTTTGCCATAAATCCTTAAATTGTATCAAATGTTTCAAGCAATGTCCAAATTCAGAGACGTCTACTATTTTGTTCAACATAACCAACATGGACAGGACAACATGAATATGCACTTTAACGCACTTTATTTACATGGCATATGCTGAAGTCAAATCAGATGAATCTTCTTCCATCATCATTGACATTATGACTGGTTAGATTTAGAGACCTTAAATCAGATACTGGGGATTTAATATGGACTTGACTCGACACTGTTACTCTGATATTGGAATTTGCCACAGTTTGCACACTACTGCATCCCAGAACGCAAAGTACACCTTTGGCCAGGTCAGGTCTTGCCACAGATGAGCCCCTCCAGAGTTCGTTCAGGACTACACCAAGACCACCTGTTCTAAAGAGTGTTGTGTGGTTTTGGTCAACACTGAACTGTGATTATTGTGTTCTCACCTGCTTGAAAGAATCCAGCCTCAGAGAAAAAAAAACCCAGAGCCTCATGTAGTTGAACAAAAAGTCCAGCTCTGAAAACCCCAGAGCTCCAAAACTGGTCAGCAAGTACAGTACAGCATCTTATTTTTTATTTTAATTTATTTTATTGAACTAATAAGTATAAAACGTGTACGGTATTTGGCTATTTATTCCGACGTTTAGAGGTTATTTGGAGTGTATTAAAGGGTTAATTTCGACTTGCAGCGAAATTCGGGTTACATCCCTGACGTAGGAATGGAACTCTGACATAACCCGAGGACCACCTGTATATGAAAGCAAGTGAGACCATTCTGACTTGTTACATGTAGCCGTAAACATGAATGTTTCTGTTTTTTTCTAGGGTCCAGTGATGTCCATTTCGCCTCAGGCAACGTACATGTCGACAATCATCCCTAACGCCATCCTGCCTGCCTCCGTTGAGGTCATTGAGATCGACCATGGTAACAACAGGACACGAGGCAGCAGCATCGGCCACAGTGGGAGCGTTCGCACCGTAAGCCGAAGCAGCCTGGCATCTGGGGATTCATCAGTCAGTCCTTTGTTGTCCAGAAGATCAGACAACCAGGACTCTCAGAGTGACATTTCCCACAACACCTCCATACTGATGCCCTCATCAGTTTCAGGGTCAAATCTGAGCGAGGCACCATCTTCAAAGACTATCATTTCAAACGCCTCCCCCACCCTCTCCAAGGGGAGCTCGTACAGTGATACGTCACAGCGAGTGAGATTCAGTGGGCAGGGGAGCCTTCCAGTGCCGTCTACTGAGGACCAGGACCTTGTTAGCCTCCAGAGCTCCATTAGTATACGTAGCAGCCCTGTCAGCAAGCATGAACCTGTTGGTGAAGTTCAGGAGTTCATATCACAGTCGGTTACTGCTGTGGAGGATACAAAGAACAAACGAAACTCTGCTCGTAGTCTGTCCATTGTCAAGACCAAGCAACCTCCAGCACCTCCACGGAGAACAAACTCTCTGCATAATAATAAGATCAGGGCCAACGTCAGTGCACTGATGGACAGCAAACCCCTAAATGAGTCTGTGTATGGAGAGGTGTGGACTACAGCAGAGAACATCATAGGAAGCAATGTAATGAAGTCTGTCAGTGCAGAAGACAACAGAACCCTAACCCCTCTATCAAACACCAACCCGCCAGATACTTCCTCCAACGCTGACAACATCACTCAAACCCTTGCCAAGGAAGACGGAGGATCACAGGCCCAGTCAGAGTCCAGTGGTTCTTCTCCTCAGAAGACACCATCCGATGGGGGAAAGTTTGAACGGACCATGTCTCCTTCTAGTGGTTACTCCAGTCAGAGCGGCACACCAACACTTTCCCCAAAAGGCCTTTCACCAACATCCCCAGACAAACAGAAGAAGATGCCGATCAAACCGGAGAGATCTGCATCTCGCGTCTCCTCTTCAGCTGCTTCTCCTTCATCTTCTCTTACATCTCTGACATGTAGTACACCTGAGCCAGTTCACCAAGACGTTTCCAAATGCACCCCTACTCTTACAATCCCTGCAAAGGAGCCCACCTCCTGTAGCAACTCTGCAGTACTGACAGTGGAAATCAGAGATCTCTTAAACATCCCACCCCCTCCTAAAGTCAAAGCACCGTGTCCACCTCCTCCAGAGACGTGGGTTCACAACAGACACACATTTGAGCTCCTCTGTGCACCCTATGCTAACGTCAACAACAAGGCATCGAGTCTAATGGAGGAAAGCCCAAGCAAACAAGCAGGAACCCAAATGGAATCTGAGGAGTCACCAGTTGATAAACAACATGCAACTATAGACAAACCTGTGGTGGAGTCATCAGAAAACAGAGGAAAGCTCCTTGAGGAACCACCTGAGACTCTACTCACCACAGTTCCTTTGGTTACAGTAACTACACAGAAGAAAGAATGTCCAGGTACAAAACAGGGAATGTATATGATCCAGGACAGGACAGACTCAGATATAGATGTTCAAAGTCGAGAGAATCATAGCCCTCTATTAGTGAATACAGAGATTCTCCCAAAGAAAGACCCCCCTCAAGTCCTGACCAAACCCCTGACAGTAATAAACAGAGAAAAACCAGCATCAGAGGAGCAGTCAGTCAAGAAACAGCCAATGGAAAAGAGCAGCTGTGCTTCAACAGAAATGTATTTACCTGTGGAGAACTGCACAACCTTCTCACAGGACGAAGTCACAAACGGAGGTGCAGCTGCATCTGTTCATACACTGTCCGTCAACGTCACTAAAGCTGACAACAACTCACCTCCACTTACTCCTCCACCCTCCTACCACCCTACACCCCCTCTGCTGAGAAAAACCCCTCCCTCATCGGTATCTGTGCCTCCAGATGATTTGCAAAGAGTACAGGAGGAAATCCAGGTCTCAGAATGTTGCTGGCCTCCACCTCCACCTCCTTTGGAAGGGGACTCTGTCTTTGAGGGAGGGGATGAGATTGATTTCCCCCTTCCTCCTCCTCCCCTTGTATCAACAGACAGCGTGCCAGATGAAACTGACAATGCTTTGATAATAGAGGTTCAACACAGGCTATCAGCAAATGTTAGAGAGACAGTCGTCCACTGTAGCGATGCCGAGACACGCGGACCAGGAAACTCTCCTGACGCCCTACAACCTGTGGCTGAGGACAAACCAGAGGTTGTCAAGGAAGTTTTACAAGCCAACACAGCTGCTGAGTTTTCTTGCAGACCAGTGCTGAATAGTTCATCTAACAATGACACCCCTCACCCTCCGGAGACGCCACCTTCACCACCATTTACAAAACCAGAAATACCAGCATCTGTTTTACTTCCTTCCAGCAGTTTGACGCGAGCGACTGTGAAAACTGAAGGACCACCTCCCTCAGAGCCTCCCATCAATGCCCCACCTCCTGTTACTACCCCAGAAGCCCCCCCTCTCCCAGTGGAGAACCTAACATCCACTGTTAATTTCAGAAGACAGCCCAGTGTAGCAAACAGAGACTCCAGAAGCAAGGAGCTCCTCTCCCGCCATAAAAGTGCACCAATCCCCAAAGAGGATGCTAACATACCTCTTGTCACCCCCTCCCTGCTTCAGATGGTTCGTCTCAGATCAGTCAATATGGCTGAAGGCGAGATGAAAATCTCTTCAGAGGACAAGGTGACAAATGAGGGTCTGGCGGTTCAGGAAAACAGCGCGGTCTCAATGCCAGGACCACAAAGCACTCCACAGAAACCAATCCGCAAGTCTCTGTCTCTGAAGTCTCCTCCACAGACACTGAAAGCATCATCTATAATACTCAACACCCCTTCCATGCGCTTACAGGAAGCCATACGTATGAAGACAGCGGCCATGTCCTCAAGGGACGGGCTTCCATCCAGGCTGAGTATGAGGACGTCCACATATAGCTGTGGAAGTGAACCAGGGACCGTGTCTTTGAAATCCCCAGAAGGATGCGACATGCAGAAGTCCCCAGCCTCCACCGCCAGCTTCATCTTCTCCCGGAGCACAAAAAAGGTTGTCATAGAGACAGCCACCACCACCTCACCAGAGACTCAGGCAAGTCTGAAGCAAAGTTTGACCGCTGAGCTCACGCAGTTCTCGGACCACACCAAGGCTTTCTCCAATGGAGGGGTCAGATCAGAAAAAGTTCCTCCACCAGTAGCTAAGAAACCAGCCCACAGCGGCATCGCTCCTTCACAGAATCCTCCTCCTTGTACAGTAAAAATGAACATCGGTATTGCCGGAAATGGAACAATGGCAACAGGTCAACACACACTTCCAGAGACAAGTAAGAAGCACAACATTTTTCACTTTTATTTACCGTTAATGTCTGTATGAAAAACACAACTGACAGCCATTATGTTTCCATGCACATATTCACTCATTCATTCTCTGAACCACTTAATCCTTGGGAGGGCTGTGTGGGGGCTGGAACCCACCCCAACTACCATAAGGGGAAAGCGGGATACACCTTGGATGTATTGCCAGTTGATTACAGGGTTGCCATGTAGAGATGAACACCAACCCATAATATGACAATATTCCAACTCTTATAAATGCCAACACTGTCTTCTGTTTGGTCAGTGTAAGTGTAGACAAGAGGACTAACACAGTAGAATGCTATAGTATATAAGAAGAAAAATACTACCACACAATTCAACATTATATAATGATCAGACATAACAGCACAAGCAGCTCTTCGTACCTCCATACTTAGATGTGATAAACGTCTACGGAGTACACACAGCCTCACATAAATAGGAATAGGATTAAATGAATGAATAGGATTAAAGGACTACTGGACAGGAAAGGAAAACTAAAGGACATTTACATGCGTATAAAAGATATAAAACAGCATATTGTCTGGCTGGATAGCTCAGTTGATAAGGCACCGCACTGATGCATAGGGGACCCGGGTTTGATTCCCAGCATGAGTGTCCAGTGGGTTGTGTCAGGAAGGGCATCCGACGTAAATCAAATATGTGGTGGGTGACCCCAGAAGGGAAAAGGCTGGAAGAAATCATCATATAAAACAGCTTAGTAGGAATTTATCTTTTATTGGAATAAACATTTTGTGCTTTTGTGTAACTTCAGGGCACTGCTGATTTTGTAGAAACACTTACCTTGTGTAAACACCGTAACCTCAAACACATGAGCCGTGCTTATGCTTCGTCTACAACCAGGAAACTGCACACATTCTTACACACACACACACGCAATAACAATAAGAATTACTCTTGCATGAAGCTTTTTTTTTTCAGTCAAATGTATAAGCATGTGCTCCTCTAACCTAAAGCTCATGACGCTGACTCACTAACTGCATTAGATTAGGACGGAGCACTCATAAATACGCTCCTGTAACTGTATTACGGTGATGCCATTATGTCTAACCTTCCCTCTTCTTCCATCTCTAGCAACCAGAGTGACAGCAGACACAATTGAAACGCTGTTCTGAGGGCGCACGGTGATTCAACGAAGACCAGACGAACACGAACCGAACAAGAACAAAAAGATTTTTTTACAAAAAGTGAGGACTGACTACAAGTGAAACACATGAAGCTCAAACAACTGATTATTGTTGTTGTTGTGTGTCAAAGTCTTCTCCAAAAGCCTTAGCCTACAATGGCCTTCCTATGTATTTATGCAAAAAAAATGTGTTGCTCCCAATTTCTTATCACAGCTTTATTCTGGAGTATTTTTCTAAGCTATTATTTATCTCTTCTTAAGGCCCCTCAGGATGACGTGGCGTACTTTGGCCATTAGCTGAACTGTATATACTTGGCTTGTGTGACATGGCCTCCTACTGGCAGAATTAGGTAGCAGTCACTACACCCAACAGCAAAGGACTAAAGCATCTCTGTACAAAGGTTTACTGTCTTGATAAGTCTTTTTGTTGTCGTCGTTGTGATATAAATGCAAATTCTGAAGATTTAAAGAGTTGTCAGAAAAATAAACTGTCAACTGCATCCACCACAAGCGCTGTTGAAACAGATTCAATCCAGATTTCATTCCATTGAAATTCTTATTATACGTGTTTGAGTTCGGTGTGCGTAAAATTAAAAAAATAAATAAAATTATTTAACAATGAATGCTGCACACTTTAAAGAAAAAGACACCAAGTTTGAACTGAAGCACTTTTGTAAATCAACAGACAAACCAGGCTCAAGAACAAAAGCATCCCATAACTGAAACGGTTCCAGAATAACCCATGGGGATCACAGTGCGTTTCTACCTGATCTGCACAAGCTCTTCTTGAGTAAAAGCCAACACATCCTGAGAACAAGCATCCTATTTATTTATGCGTGGTTCTTTCCACTCTTCGCACTCTCACTCACTTTTTCCTACCAAAACATTCAATCTTTAGAACATCTAAAAACCACTTTTAGGGCTAGAGGTGTGATTGGCCCTTGGTGATTGATACACTGGAGTTAAACCAAGATCAGATTTTTCTTTATTATTAAATGTGAACTGATACTTTCTCCACAGTTAAACTTTTTGGCGGGGAAAAAAAAAAAAAAATCAAATCCAGCTCTTGTCTTATTTGCACAAATTCTTTCTCCCGGCAGAATCATTGGTGAGTGAATTATACAGGCTCTTTGTAATGGGTCGCAAATATTACATTTTGATGATTATACAGAATTATGTACAGTTATTACTTCTATAAATAAAATTTAAGTGTATTATAGGTTGTGTGTGTTTCTTCTTTGAAGTTACATCTTATTAAGCTTTAATTACAACATAAACCACTCATTCAACACAAAAACCATCATTTATGCACAACACTCAACTTTGAACCACAGTTTATTTCATATTAGTTGATGCATGGTTGAAATACGACAGTTATGGTCCTATCCTCAGCATGATTTATTTTCCCACATACAAATATTGTCTGCAATGAAGTACACAGTCTGTGCAGATTAATTTGGCCACTACCAGCATTGATTTTGAAGGCAAAAAGACGACTGACAACAGAAACCTTTTAATGTAATGTGACATGAGTTCCCTTTAAGTGACCTGAGCTATTCCTTATCTGCTAGTCCAAGAAGTAAGTGACCAGGGTTGCAACAAGCCACAAACACGGCACCTGTTATTTAATTGTGTTTATATTAGTGTTTTATAAACAGCACTGAATGAGACCCAATGACAAATATCTTGAAGTTGCTAATGTTTTTTGTTTTTTTTTAAACAAAATAATAACGTTTTACTCTCATCATAGTCCATTCATTCCCCGAGAACCGTCCGGATGGAGCTCTACTGTTGTTGCCATGGCGATGGGCGATAAATGTATTCCGGGCGTAGTGCGGCTGACAGAAGCAGCTCATGCACTTAACTGATGTTGCCTCCTTTTAGTGTCTTACACGTGATCTGTCCCAGTTTGGTCATCAGGTGCTTGTCTTTCCACTGGGCAACACACTCATCTGATATCTTCAAGTCGACCTAGGGGTGGGGGGGCATCTTACATTAGTCATGACTTTTTTTTGTTTTACTTTTATCGGGATTTCACACAGAAATAGTCCAATCAAGTTGAAACAGACCTGCAGTTTCTCCCAGACTTTCTTCTTTGGGTTGAGTCTATCATCTGGTTTTCCTGTCTCGTACCCCTCGACAAAGACCCGCTCCCCTGGTGAAGAACCCTCTGGAGGGTCCAGAGGCTCCACCCTCCTGGGATCCCCCTCACTAAAATAAAAAAAAAATTCCAAAAAAAAGAGTAAACTGAATGACATTTTAAAAGAGAGCCCAGCAGTGAGTGTGTCCACACTGTTACAGGTACTCACACAGAGGCACACAGCAGCATGGCTTGAGACTCGATTCCTCGCATCTTCTGGGGTTTCAGGTTGCACAGCACCAACACCGTTCTGTCCTGCAAGTCCTCTTGTGATAAGTATGCCACCAGCCCACTGACAACCGTCCTTGGCTCCGCCTCTCCGACATCAATCTTCTCCAGGTACAGAGAATCAGCATCCGGGTGCTGAAAAGTTTAACACACATTACAAAGAAACAAAGTCACTTTATAACCACACAATGGCAAATACAAGACTATTATTCACAACATGTTGATTACATCAGGGGTTCCCAAACTTTTCCATGCCACGGCCCCCCAAACACCTTTGACCCTTGGCCGGGACGCCCTTTGCAAAACACAGCAAATGCTTCTAAAAGAAATATCAACTTTTAGTTTGTATTTCGTTACTTTTTATTCAGTTTTCAATATGTCTTATTTGTAAGCACAGAAAATAGCTCACAAATATAACAAATATATTGTGTAATACTATATTTTTTCCTTCCCTCCAGTTTTCTGAGGCCCCCCTAGCGGCCCCCCGGTGGGCCGCAGCCCCCACTTTGAAAACCACTGGATTACATTATGAGGAAAGAAATAAGTCTGTGTGACTTTAAAATACACAGTCTAACAAATAAACACCACAGATGAGCAGTGGAAATGTTCCAATTTAATATAAAATGAGAGCGAGTTTGACTTTTGTTTCACATACAAACAAAAATACCTAATAACGCAGAATAGTTTATGTGAAACAAATGCATAGAACCACCATGACATGACCACACCAGCCTTGAGTTTGGTATTTTGGCTACTGCAACCCACTTGGTTTGTTTTTGTTGTTATTCATTTAATTATTTGTTTGATTCCTTTTTGTCTTAAATGTACCCATTTATTATTATTATTATTATTATTATTATTATTATTATTATAGAAGAAAAGGATAAGGCGAGTCACACTTACACTAATGCTACTGCACCCAGAAATGTGACATCAAGTCAAACTGTTTATCCCATTTGTAAATGTATAAAAACAGTAATAGAACCTTTGATGATATGATGAACTTCGCAATATGGTAATCATATATTTACAATTGAGAAACAATCAACAAACACTTTGCGAGTACTATGAAAAAACATGCTCCATTAACGCAACCCTATTTTCATCTATTTTTTTGTAGAAACCACTGTAATTGACCTGGACCTGAAATTAAGTATGCGATCCAACAGCCCAATTTAAAAATTGGTGCATGAGGACTATGATTTGATATCAATAATTCTATAATATGGGATGTAGTTGGTTAGCGTTGCAAGTTCAACTAACAGTTAAAAGAAACAAGTATCTTCATTTGTATTCCAGGTTCAGGTTTGCTTTACTGATGTCCTCCTACCTTGTCCACACTGATGATCTTGCCCACGCGTATGTCCAGTCTGGATGGGACCAGCTCTTCATCATCTCCACCTCCTCCTCCTCCTGCTGCTCCTTTGGTGCCTTTTCCTCCTGATTCTGACCAAAAAGCATTCCATTAAACTCACCTGAAGCCCCAGGACACACACTTATTCTGATCCATCGGAGCTTATATAAATCACTGCACTAACGTCAAAAAACATCAAGTGTAAAATACTAACTTGTCTTTGAGGTGTCTGGGTAGGCAGAGTTGGTGAGTTTGCGGAGCTCGGGCAACTCAAACTTTTTTCTGATTGGCTCCAGGAGTTGGTTGAGTGCTGCTTCGACAGAGGCCTTCAGATCTCCAGGGTGGATCAACTGAAATACAGAGTTGAAGTTGTTCTCGAGTGTGATTTTTCTTCGTGATGTTTTAACACCTGAATGTACCACTCAGGCTGTGCTTTACCTCCTCAGCAAACTCCTTCTCCACCTCTTCAAATACAGTGTAGACTTTGTCTCCACCCCATTTAGGGTCCCTTTTGACGCAGAACTCTGAAAAGAGTCAATTTACTGTTACACCATGTGCAAGACGTTGGACAATCCAAAAGTGTATAAAGGTAGAGTTTTACCTCCGCGTAGTGGGAAGAGGACGTATTTGACAAAGGAGAGAACGCCATTGTTCTGGATGTTTCCTGGTTCACAGAAGGCCTTCTTTAACTTCTTTTTCACATCTTCTTTGGTGTCCAGCAGATCAATCTTTGACTCCTGTAGTTGAAGGAAAAAATTACAAAAGGGGTGGGCGATCAAGGGACGGCCTTTCTTAAGTCATTCCCTCTAAAACAATCAATGAGTCTCCACACTTACTTCTTCCGAGGAGCTCATCTTGGCTCCTGTCAGTCCTGGAACCATGGGGTTCATCAGATGAGAGCGCTTTGCATAGCCCAGAGAAGGCAAATACTAGAAACAAACACAGATTACAGTTACACCCTATGGTTAGAGGTATTGCATCAACAAGAGGCTGTCGTGGAGTTCCACTTCCTCCTGGTGTCTTAGACTTAGACTTAATTTATTGTCATTACACAGACACACACAATCAATCTGGTAACGAAATGTCATATTAGCAACTGATAACCCAAAATAAATATGGAAGATAGAAAAGTGCACAGTTGCTGAGTGAATCTAAAGCCATGAGTGGCTGCAGTGCAAGGTGTCTTATTAGATCGATGGAATATGTACTGTGTTGCACCAGCTCTTTGTGAATACTAAGATTATTTTAACTTCTAAAAGAACCCAAAATACTCAGAACACACATCAGAATGCTTCATATCATCAAGGACATCAGGACCTGAGGAGTAAATGACATCTGATCTATGCCAGGAATGAGACAAAGAGGTTTAAAAATGTGATGGGAGGGAGTGAATTGTACCTTCTCTGCCAGAGTGAAGATCTTCCTCTGGTCGACTCCTCCAAACTGAGCGTCCACCTTCAAGTATTCCTCGTCCAGAGCCTGAAGCCAAAGACAAGCTTCACAGTCAGTCGATGGGAAATAACTATTGTACGCATTCTTTAAATAACGATGTATATGTACAACATTAAGCGACAGTTTCATAGATTGTAATGTTCCAATCAACTATGCAACCCTTGCAATTTCTACATACAACTTCTAAATACAACAATTTCTACGTACAACTATTATATGTTTTCATTAAAATGTGTTCAACTCTACATTTCACTACATTCATCTACATCATGTCAAAAGTTAACTTGGACAAACTCTTTAAAGCCAGCACGTTTTACAACTACTAATTTCATTTGACAACACATCCTGTATTTTGTAATTGTTTAACACAAAATATGGGTGCTACTAGGGCTGGGCAAAAAATTTATTCACATCGTGAATCGAGTTTTTAAGTCAAAATCGATTCATATTTTGAGAAAATCGATTTTTTTAGATTTTGTCCCCCTCTCCTATAACACGCACACACATTTTGCATTCGCCATTCGCTTTCCGTATTTCACTGACTGTGGCGCATCCTCTGTCCCTCCCCCCTGCGTGCAGCACAACAAACAACATGGCAGAAACAGACTGCGGTCAAGCCAGCCGCGATTCGCTTCTTCCTCGTCAAGTCAGCCGCTGGTGAATTACATGCGTGCGATTTGTCTCACGATTACGGTAGACGAGGCTCAACAGAAACAAAATGAGATGATTAAATGAGTGTTAATTCTACTTCGTACGGGATCAGATTATGTCGCGCTAACGAGCCGATCTGGTTTTTTGGCGTGGTTCTTCTCAAACAGAATGTTTCTTATGAACTTTGCTGCGTTTTACGGAACACCTACAAACACAATGTAAAGTTACGTTGTGTTTTCATTTAAAAATAAAAGCTTTTCCCGAAATAATTTAAAAGGCGTTTTCTCTTAATTTTTCCAATAAATACCCTGTGGAACTGGCTTGTATGGGTTTAGTACTTCGTATAATACCACCACACAAAATATGAAGTACTTTTATTGTATACTTTTGGAGTAATTGTACTGCAAAATCACCTTCAGGCTACAAAAATGTGTTTTTTTTGTCCAAAACTGTGCAAGATACATAATTCTAAAATTAATAAAAAAGGATTTACCAATAAGTAGTTTATGAAAATGGATTGGATTGTATTAGAACCTCATATACTAGAACACACACAATATGAAGTACTTTTACTGTATACTTTTGGAGTAATTGTACTGCAAAATCTCCTTCAGGCTACAAAAGTTTTTTTGTCCTAAACTGTGCAGGATGCAAAATTCAAAAAATAATAAAAAAAAGATTTACCAATAAGTAGTTTGTGAAAATGGCTTGGATGGTATTAGTACTTCATACACTACCAGCACACAAAATATGAAGTACTTTCACTGTATACTTTTGAAGTGATTGTACTGCAAAATCCCCTTCAGGCTACAAAACTGTCTTTTTTTTGGTCCAAGACTGTGCAAGATGCAAGATTCAAAAATTTATTAAAAAAAAAAAAAAAAAGATTTACCAATAAGTAGTTTATGAAAAAAAATTTGTTCGCAGTTATGTTTTAGTAAATCAGGAAAACAAAAATCGAATCGTGAATCGAGTTTTTTTTTTTTAAATCGGAGATTTTTGGGGGGGGACAAATTTGCCCAGCCCTAGGTGCTACTATGTAGTGATGTGATATTTTACATTAAAAAACGAACTACATGGCTTAAGCGCTCTACATACTTTGAACATCATGAGCTGTAACAGGGCATCCCATCTTGTGAAAACATGATAAATCTTGAATGTAAGCAGTCGGTAAAGTATTTCCTCCGTATTTCCTTCAGTGTAATTACCTGAAGTCCAGGGTACAGCAGACCGCTGAGCAGAGGGTGTTCCACCTGCTTGACAACCTCCGCTCCGGCCTTCTTGGCATCATGCTCTGTCACCATGGAGGACAGACGGTACACATCCAGAGTGTATTCTCTGAAAAAGCACATGAAAAGCACATCCTTTAACACCACCTGCACACTGTGCTTCTGGGCAAACCGCCAAAGAAACAGCCCACCTGCTGAGTTGGTAGTCAGTTCCTTTGATAAACTTCAGCTTTTGCAGAGGTACTCCAATGCTCTCCAGCATGGCCTTGATGACCTGCTCATAGTACTTCACCCTGAGTTCCAGCAGTTCCCAGGGAGCCTTCATGTTGTCCAGGTAAGCATGCAAGTCTGCAAATAGAATAGTGACCTGAGAAGAAGAACAAAGAGAAACCATGTTTAAGAGAAGAGCTCTGACTAAGCAGAAAGTAAAGACAAATGAGATGCACCAACCTCACAGCCAGCTTTCAGAAAGTCCGCTATCTTGGACATAGGAACAAAGTAAGCCACGTGGGGCTTCCCTGTAGTCGCTGTACCCCAATACACTCTGAGCTCCCTCTCCTGAAGAACCTGCTTCAGCTTCTCCTCTCCAAGAACCTCCTGCAAGTTCAACCACAGAGATATGTCCAGGAAGAGGGATTTGGGAAGGTCTGTGGAATCGAGATGCATTGCGCGCGCACGTGTGTGTGTGTGTGTATGTGTGTGTGAGAGAGAGGGGAGTGTGGGGGGTCCTCACCTGAAGGTTTCTGGTGATGAGTTCAAACTTTTCATCAGGGCTTAGTTGATCCGCCATGATGCAAGGCTGTCTGGATCGGAAGGACAAAAATATTTAAGTAAAATCACTAGAATAACACTATTAGACTGTTTATCCACATGTCAAAATGCATCACAATGCAGTGCAGCTAAAACATTATCTGAAATATTTGTGTTGTGCATACGTTTCACAGTATTGCTGTATTCTTACAGCAATGTCATAATGAGCAACAGGTAATTGTAAAAATCATTGGTTACTCTGAGAATATCACCCCTAAAAGTGTTAGATATATTTTTTCTAAATCTATATTTTTCTAAAGTCAATTTGACCTATTCCAGTATAACAGTCCTGTTTTCAGTTGTGTGGAAAACAATTCCCCAGCTCTTTAATTTAGGGATAGACATATATTTCAAGAAAAGAGACCATTTCAGACACATCTCTTTTCATCCTTGAGTTCATCACAAACATCCACCATCTGCACATTTGTTGATAACTGACATCTCATGGAAAGGATGGAAATGAATGATGTGATTCCAAAGCTATCAAGCAAATGTAGAGAAAAACAAGAGCAAAGCACCCTTTGGAGTAAAGACAGACTTCACATGTATCCCAAATTTCTACTTTATGTGTGTCTTTCACCAATGCATTGCGACAACCAACAATGAGCAAAAATTATAGCTTGAATCACTCTTGAGTTTGACTGACATAAAATATCACACTACGAGTTAGCCTGTCTTTGAATTGGTGTAGCTCTTCCTGTTAGCTGCTATGAAAGCTCGCCAGTACATGAAAAAACAGTGTGTCAGAGTTAATAAAAGCCTAGGTTCGTCCATATGTCACTCGGTCCATTCACATTTAATCTGCTGACCCCCACCCCCACCCCCCACCGCCTCCAACCCAGCTCCAAAGCGTCACGCTGATAATGAACGAACGAGTCAGCTAGAACTGTTTAGCCACCTAGCTACACCACCATGTGCAGCTAACCATACACAGCTCCGTTAGCTACAGGAATAGACTACCAGTTCAATATATGGCCATATGTTAACAGTTTATGTGAGGGCAGTGTACGCTGAAAGTAAAATCGTCCAGTAGAACTTGTGGACTTACCTCAAAACCTGTCGTCAACCCGAGAGAGGAGGTGGGTGATGTGAAACAAACCGGTTGGTGGAACTGTCAGTGTGTTGCATCAGCTCTATTCGGCTCTGGCATCGACACATGTTGTGACCTCAAGGCAGAAGTAATCGAGCACAGAGAGGTTCGTCTTCTCTGCGCTTAAGGATCGTCACCGAAACATAATACTACCACAAATGATATAATTAACAATATAATGTCAATATAAGAAGTCGACTTTGAATAATGAAAGAGTAAGACTTTTTATATCATATATAAAGAGCTTGTTATACCATTTATATGACCAATGAGACGCGTTATTGAGGAGTACAGTGGAAATAGAATACCGTGTCATTCAATTTTTGACAAATGTGTAAGAGGTTGATTTATTTCTCTCTTGAATCTCCTGGTTAGATTCAGTATTTTCTACATGGAAAATGTACCAGTACAACACATGGACTAAGCTTCGTGTGCCTGATCTACATCACATGGACTCACTCTATATA
>JAPTHA010000003.1:10162186-10179390 GCA_029814585.1 Gymnapogon annona
GATTGTTGCGTGATGTAATGTTGTAGTGTAATGTGTGATGTAATGTTGTCTAACGGAAAATAAAAAATAAAATATTTAAAAAAAAAGATTCAGTATTTTGGTTACATTGAAGGCACTAGATTAAATGTAGAAAAGAAATACACATTTTAATGAATACCGGATACATTTTTCGATTGCACACTTTCTATAGGGTATACTTTTGAATGAGAGACCATTCTGTTGTTATTCGGGTGAAGGTGAACTGTCGCTGGCAGATACCATCTACAATCTCTTGCATAATTGTAATGACAATATGTCATAACACTTATTGATCTTTTTTCTCTTCATGCCTTTACATTGTATTGATTCCCTGCTGTAATGCTCTTAATGTTTTATGTAAAACACTTTGAACTGTCTTGTACATGAAATGTGCTATATAAATAAACAAGTCTTGCCTATTCTATTCTATTCTGCCATAAGTATGTATTTGGTCCCATTCAACATTTATACACTCAACAAAACTACTTGATTTAAGATTGAGATGATTATAGTTCTAAAAATATATCGTTATGCATGGGGCGCAGTTTTTCCACTGTAATTAATACAACACTTCACTTAAATGCCAGATTTTATTCAATTTTACCGTCACTTTATAAGGCAGTTCTGAGTTCAACTGCAGTAATTACATACACCCATAACTGTGATATTTAAGAGTATAAAAACTCTTTAATCCACGTAGGGTTTGACAAATATGTGAGGTTTATTTTCCCTTTGAATTCCAGGTTATTTTCGGTATTTTGGGTGCATTAAATTCTACATTGTATACTTTTGAATGAACGTACCTTATTGTGTTATTCAGATGTAAGTGAACTGTCTCTCAAAGACCATCAACAAATTTGTTGCATAACCGGTTCAATGACAAAAGTTGTATTCTGTACAACTATACCGTTGTAGAGAACACAACAAAACTTGTTGTATTCAATTCTGTCATAACAGTAGTTAGTCCAATTCAACTTTTAAATGACTTCGTGCCTGAGTACCATGGGGCAATTTATTAGTACACTCAACAAAACTGCTTAATTTAACATTGACTTTATTACAGTTCTAATAATACATCGTTACGTAGAGGGTGTAGTAGCTTTTCTACAGTAAGGAAGAGGCCAACACTTCATTTAAATGCCGTATTTTATTCAATTTTCACTTTTCACTAACTGTCACTTTAAAAAGCCGTTCTAAGGAGGTCAACTGCGGTAAATGTAACATACACATTAATGCAGTGAATACATACATCCATAATTGTCATGTTTAAGAGAATAAAAACACTGTCAGATATCTTTACAGACTACTGGTACTTTTCCTGATTTAACGTTTACATACTTGTATCCTGGTAGGGTTTTATTTAAAAAAAATACTCTTAAGTGGAAAATTTCCATGGTGTGGCAACAACAGCCTAATAAAATAAAAAGACGATTGACTTTTTTTTTTTTTTAGTTCGTGTTAACGTTCATTCCACAAATTGTCCATTTGAGGCGGTGAGTCAGAAGTCGGGCTCCAGACGAGGGAGCACCGGGAGGATGAGGTTCCCAAACGAGGAGTCCTGAGTGATGAAGAAGCCCGACGAGTGGACGTGCGCGTGCTGCAGGGCCGCCTTCTGCTGTGCGGCGATGTGCTGCTGCTCCGCACTGTCCCTCGCCTCCTTCAGGCTGGGTCTGGAGGACAGCGGGATGTTGGCTCCAGGGCTGTTCATGGACTGGCCCTGCATCAGCCGCCTCTTTTCTTTGTCCAGCTCTGCCAGGATGGCCACTCGGGTCTTATTCTGAAAGCCTTGTACTGGAGGGTTGGCAGCCATGACTTAGCAAACGGCGGGACGAAGAGCTGGAGGTGTCACGAATCCATCAGCCCCCACTTTGGAACACTTCAGAAGAGATGCAAATAGGTGTTCTTGAAGGTGAAACACGTTGAGGTGGGAAAAAAAATCCAAATTGTCAGGCAGGGTCGAAGACAAAAAGCCCTTCACACACTCAGTGTTGTAGGAAAACCAAGGAAGAAAACAAAATATCAACACAACCGGAAGTGTCTTCTTCTTCGTCGTCTTATTAGTCTCAAAGTTTACTTGGCGGGTTAACGTGAGCGCACAGCGTCATCTACCGCATTGGAGTTGATATAAATTGTCATGATTATGATGGATAGCTCAGTTGGTAAGGCACCGGGCTGGTACCAGGGTTCGATTCCTGGGGTGAGTGTCCAGTGGGTTGTGTCAGGAAGGGCATCTGACATAAAAACTCCTGTCAAATCAAATATGTGAATTGGATTTGCGGTGGCGACCCTGGAAGGGAAAAAGCTGAAAGAAATCATGATGATGATGATTGTTACTATAAGAAGTTTGAAACGATTAAATAACTTTTAAGTTAAACATTAAATACATGTTTGACATAGATTGATTATTACAGACACCAATGTATCTATATTTATCAAATTCCCTTTTTCGGGCTTCTTATATTAATCTAACACATGGTTGAATTTCTCCTTCCATAAGCTACTGTAATCATTTGCAATCATGTTTTCAGACCCTTTTCCATTGATTCATTCTTTTTATCATTGCCTTTTATTTCAATATGAGCAGTGAATTAGCAGAACTGTTCAATCATCAATTTTTTTTTATTTTAAAAGCACAATGTGTACCTTAATAACAGGGTGTCCTCGAAGTGTTGGAAACAGTCAAATGACAGTGTTTTGCGGCTGATTTAAACCAAAGCTCAGTCCAGCTCATTCCCTCACAAGGAATACCATGGGGAAAGGATCAAGAATATAAATAACTAGAACATATGCATATTGATTTAAATGTTATGCCATGTTAATGGTATTTGTTTAAAAAAATAGCTGATTAGTTTTACTTATAACAAATAAGTAAAGATAAACATATACACTGGGTGTTAATAAGTATGAATATTCAACAGTTAAATAAGCTCAAAACAGAGCAAGACAGTGATTTGTCCTCACATCTTTAATAATTCACAAGTACTTTGACCATTAACACAAAATTATTTCCATTTCCATGAATGGGCATTTCCTCGCCCATTCTACATTTTGCTTTAAAATACGTGCTTAATACATGTATACAACCTTTTGTATGTCTTTGTGAGATCAAAAGGGTATGAGTGAGACTCTAAAGTACAAGTGCAATTTTTCAACCAAACTGACAAGTGTAAAAAAAAAAAAGTCTGACAACTTGCTCACAGTACACAATTAGTATTTATTAACAATATCTTCATTTTCAACACATTTTTCCTTAAATAACTACAGTACAGTGTACATATGCTCATTTCACTTGTAGCACCAAATATCAAAGGTATTTACAGGTTTACGTACAATATATACATATGCACAAGAGGCGTGTCACAAGGCATCTGTGTGTCCCTGTGGGGGTTAAAGCTCACACATTTGGCTACAGCCTCAAGAGTCATGAGGGAAGTTCACTGGCATAAAAAGACAATGCACTGACAAATAAAATAAGACATTTACAAGATGTACATTTCATACAAGGGTGTATTAACAAACCAACATGGCAGTGTTAACATGCACAGTATTCTACTAAGAATGGAAGAAAGAACACAAACCAACAAAAAAAAATGTGGATGTTAAATGACTTTTCACAGCGGCAACCTGGTTGTCAGAATTAACATGTAAAAGATGGAACAGTATGTATAACATATGACACAGTATGTACACATTTCCATATCTATAGATATGAAATATGCCAGTTGTCATTTTTCATGACTGGGATTGAGATGACACCAAAGCGCTCTGGTTGTTCCTTCAATAAACTCGTATATACACAAAAGAAAAGCAACACTCACGACACACCCATGGGAGGCGACAAGACGTTCCTCAACCCGTCTTTTTTTTTTTTTCTTTTACAATTCCCTTTTCAATTGCACACGGAGCAAAGACAGCAGTGATGTAGCATGCATTAAAAAGTGTGACTCTTAAAATGAGTTTTTTTTTCCTTTTTTTTTTTTAAAGTAACTGAATTTTTTTTAGCACTTTGAAACCCTCAGTTCAGCTGGAGCCACGGGCTGGGCAAAATATGTCACCGCTCTGATTAATCACCCTTATTTTTTTTAACAATTTAGGAAGAAAAATGCAGGTAAGTGCTTTCTCAGAACATTCTTCTTAGAGATTACATATTCAATATAACCAGTTTGTTGGCATATATCCACGATGAATTCAGTTCTACAGTTGTTTCTTAATGCTTATGCATTAGTAAATTATGTTTTTTGTACCGATTAAGGACATTCACTCTGTACAAGTTTTGATTTCTCGTCATTCTTTCCTTTGATAAACAAAAGTCATTGTCTTTGTTTTTTTTTTAAGTTTACATCAATGGGAAAAAAATTAAAATCTTAAACTTTTTTTTGCCCAGCCATAATCTGAAAACCTTATAGGCCTTAGAGATTTAAATACTGCAAAAACACTTTTCTCTGGCAAACAAAACACAGTAAAATCAGAACTAATAAATAATTAAATAGTCATAGCTCTAAATTAGTACCGTCTGAGGTCATGGTTTTTGTCAGTATGCAGTAAATTAAAGCATCTGGAGCAAAGAAAACCTCTGGTCTCTCTTCAGTAGCCGTCCTCTAAATTATTGGAAATACATTAGGTGTTGGTTGGATGAACGTCGCTGCTATCTGTGCAAATAACTGCGTTGTCATTGTAGTGGTTTCGGTACGATGGCGGGGGAACTCAAACAAGCCCGTTTTTCTCTGAGGCCACGAGGTTCAACATCACATCACTGCCTCTTCAAGAAAGGCCAGGAGGATGGGAATGGGATGGAAACAATCTGAACCAATGGTTTCTGTAAACTCTGAGATACTGTGAAAACAAAGAGATTCCAAACACATTTTAAAATGTGTTTGGAATACACAGAGTCGACGACTCAAGAGCATGTGACTGATTCACGTGTCACTTCTGAACTTTTTAAACCGCAGACAGTGCTGACATTAAGGCGTTTCACTGTTTGTTCAAGTTTCTAGTGATCTTTAAATGTCTGAAACGTTTTTTAACGCAGTGCTCAAGGTCATTTTGTGTTCAATTCTGTTGTGTACAAAGACGGGAAGTGTTCAGTTCGAACACGTAGCACCGTCAGTGACAGGTGGCACTGACTAAACATGTGGACTGCCCAACACGATTCCGCATTTGTGCAATTTCAACGCGAGAACACCACCAAGCTTTAGAAAAAAGATTTTTGGCAGTACTCAAAAGCAGTGTGCTGTAAAAAAAACTAAGGCTTTTAAGATCTGAAGGAACAGAAGAAGAGGGTGAGTCTCACACGTTCAGGGTTAGGGGGACAGGCGTCGACGTGGCTGAAGCCAGAAAAACACTCTGAAAAAGTCAAGTTTTGTAGATGTTGAACAGCAGCTGTGTGATTGGACGTGGCAGGTCCTGTGGAGTCCAACAGGCCCGAGTCCGTTGGTCCCACTAAGTGCAAAGTACCGGTCCATCGCTCGACCGGTCCAGGGGGTCCCGGGGCTTGCGCTACGCCATGTTGGCCATCTCTGTTGAGTCCGTTTCAGAGTCTGCCTCGTTGTCCCTGTGGGAAAGCAAAAACTGACGTCAGTCCTGCCTCACAGACACACAAACATAGATGTTTACATAACCTGAGCCTTTTGTACCTCTGTTCCTGGAGCAGTTTGCGGTTGCCTTGCCTCCTCTCCTCATCGATTGGATAGGAGTACAATATGCCCAGACCAATTATGATGAGTGCGATTGGGGCGGCAGAGACCAGCAGCTTCAGTGTCAAATCCACGGCCTCCGGTTGGCTGCAGCCACGGGTAATGTAGCCTGCAAAACTACAAGAGGAACACCACACACTGATTAAAATGACTGGCAGACAAAAGAAAAATGTGTCCAAAATGTCTATATTAAAACCATGAAGCCATTACAGCTAAAAATGATCAAAATAGACACAGTGGCACACACTATAACACATATAGCTACCGAGCTGATATTCTATTTGATTTTAATTGCCACGGACCACTAAACATTAGCCTTAGAAAAGTGGATTATTAAAGTGAGAGTAAATTCCCAATCTACACATAACTGCTACAGACACCAATGAAAACTATGTTAAAAAGGTGGAAATTATACCAGAAAAGGCTGTGACAGTTTCACTCCAGCAGAGGGCAGCACATCTGCACTGCTAGACTTTTGTAAATCTCCACTCTGACAACTACTTCAAAGTACTTAAGACAAACTAGCAGCAAAACCGATAAGAGTAAAACTTGGGAAAGAAAGAACGCCTAAAAAAAATTATTCAAAATTGAGAAGAAAAAAAAAATCTAATCCAAACGCGTACAATGATTCCAAGTTTTCCGACCTCTGTTCAAACCGTTCCATTCTGCTTGAAGTCATGTGATGTGCACACAAGTCACACTCAGCCTTACTGTCCTTAATCTAATAAAAGAAGAAACATTCCTACTTTGATGTTGGATTTTCTGTCTGAGATATTTGGCTTAACCTCGTTGATGACTTTTATTGTTTCGCATTGAGTCGATTCACGGGCCTTCATCGTGTTCCAATTATTTATACCAGAGGTTGTGCATATGCATCGGTTTTGTATGACAACACTTACTCTAAACTCAGCGTTGAGATGCCCAGTGAGACTCCGGATGCAAACTTGGTGAAGAAAACGTAGAAGGAGTAGAACAGCGCTTCGTGTCCGGTGGAGTCGGGGTTCTGCACTTGGAAATCGTCGACCACATCGGGAAGCATCGACCTAAGAGGAATGACTAGAGTGAGAAGCTGCTCCTTTGGGTCGAGGGTCATCGTAGTTCAGTAGAGATAGTCTTTGTCTTAATTCAGGGCAATAAAACCTGAAATTTCCTTAATTCTACCTGGCAGTGTTTTGTTGGGGGGTGAAACTCTATGAAATATCCATGGGTTAAGGGTTAGGTTAACTACATGGAAAATTTACCAGCGCACCACATTGCTTCAGTTCTATATACCCGAGCAGGGCTTGTAGGACTTAGGTGTGAGGTCACAACATATATATGGAGTGAGACAGGCGTCTTACCAGGGCAACAAGAAGGCTGCAGCCACTCCGACGCCGGCGGCAAAAGACACGATGTAGGTGACAATCAGATTACTCCTCACACACACCACCAGGATCATAAACGGAACCACAGACTGAAGGGAAGATAAACACACCGCATGAGACTTCTGGTCAAATCCTGGATGTTTACTTCTGATGACACTTAATTCCTGCATCTAAAAGCGGTGTGTGGATGTGACAGCGGGTCTTACCAGGGTTCCAACGTAAACCGCTGTCTTCTTCCCAAAGCGAGTCAGAAACCACTGCCAGAAGGGGATGGCCAGAGTGGCGGAGAGCTGTGGGAGACCACAAGAAAAACATCAACAGTCTGTCAAAGCAGCAGTTTTGTTTGGACATGTGCAGCCAATTCCACACATGGACCTTTATTATTATTATTATTATGGGACAATAGGATTTGGCGAATTACGTAACGCTGAAGAAGCTGCATACTCCGCGTGCTTGTGTTTCTGCTCGGGTTCGACAGGACTTTAAAAAGGCACTGAGGCAGAAGCACATCTGACCCCAGACGACCCCCAAACGCCACGCCGCACATGGAAACAATACGGCAACAACAGCGCTTCCCAAAAACAAACTTGATCTCAATGCGAGGCAGAAACCTGCAGTGGGTCATCATCTGACCTGACAGAGGGCTCGCTCCCATGGCTTTGACCTGTGACCCTTCTGTGTTTGACTAAGATTACGTGAATCCCCGGTGCCAGTGTTTTTCCCACCTCTTCTCCAATAGATAACTCTCTCACACATCAGTTGTCCACCTCAGCAGAGTCATCAGTCTTACAATGACTCCCTTCTGTTCAGTTAAACTATTGTTTTTTTGCAAGTGCACATTCACATGCAGCAGATCTGCAATGATACAGTACGTCAGTGCCTCCACTAGATGTACACTTTCTTCTACAGACACCTCCTGACACGTTCCACATGTCTCTTGCTTTAGTCTTGAAATATGCCCAACTTACTTTTGTTTAGTTCTGCAGTTGGGTTTCAGTCAATTCTACAAGTGTTAAAAGCCATTTTAATTTGAGGAATCCACTGGTTTTGGTCTAGTTTGTTTAGAGTTTTATTTTGATACGGTTTTGTCATGGGTTTAGTTTAAACTGTGATAAATCTGTATCCCATCAGACTTATCAACTAATTCAATAAAACACCTTTATCATGGGGCTTCAAGTCTTTATCATTCTAATAAACATCATAATTATACTTAAACGCACTTCCTTCTATGAGGGACTGGAGTGAACGCGACTACACCCGTAACACAAACACGGAGCAGCCTGATCACATTCGTCACTCGCTGCGACTGACGCTGCAGAACAAAGTGCATGTTTTCTGCAACGTGTTCCTCATTAGCAGAACACACACAAAGCCCCTCTGTGTCCGTCCAATGAACTCGCCCTGACCGACACCGTCTCTGGACCTCCCATTAGTTTTGAGGAGCGTTGATTTGACTGGATCTCGTACCATACAGGGAAACCACTGCCTTTTAGTCGTTTCCCCCTTTTATGCCTACTTCTTTTCCTATTAGCGGAGGATTAGTCTCCTCGAAATTACAGTAGGTGTGGATTAGGATCATTTAGCTTCGATCATGGATAACTTCATAACATGAGCTCAGCGCGTTGGAGCTTCACAGAAGTCAGTTCACAAAATAAATGTGCTTTAAAAAGGTCACTGCTTTGGCTCTAATCCTTTCCATAAAGTGAAGGATCAAAGCATGTAATCTGTTCAACCTCGCTAACCTGTGGTTTCTCTCTCCTGTGCGTGCTACAGTAGACAGGTCGATGGATTAACTGTGGATAAAACCTCGCGGAATCACAAGTCTTTGATGTAAAAACCTTGTTTTGAGGCGGGCGCTAAAAAAAAACAAACAAAAGTGAGACAAGGATGGAGGCCGAGTGTCTCCTTTGCTGTCTGTGGGAATGGGATGGCATTCAAGCCGAGTGGACACCCATCATGGTAATGGACTGCTCCAGGACAATGCCTTCTAAACAAAGTACAGAGCCACCTTGTGATCCAAGACAATTTATGCGCTTGCCCCTTTGTGAGGCCTACGCCTTAACTTATTCCGCATTAAAAAGGAGCTGGTCACAACTTCACACGCCGAGGGAGATGTGGCTATTGCTATGGGAACACTGCACCTTTCTGTCTCCGCATCTGAAAGGGCTACCTGTGCATTACGACTCACCATGATGATCAGCAAGATGTTCTGGAAGTCGTTTCTGAAGCCCAGGGTGTAGCTGCAGAACAGAGCAAAGTTTCCCTCCAGGAGCTGCAAAAACAAACAAGCAAACATGAGCTCAGTTTTACAGCCTTAACCGGGAATTGTAAAAGATAAAGTTTTCAGGACTTTCTGCCAGTTGATAGCGAAACTTAAGGGGTCAATAATTCGATATTAAAACAAGGCCTTTCACTTTCGGTATGACTTGCCCCTGAATGTTGAAATCTCCATTTGAAAGTGAACAGTGTCACATTTTTGTGACGACAGTTGTTCCCCAATTGTCCTCCTTCCTCTAGAAACTAGTGTAATTCACTGGAATGAGAAAGGTCTTTGATGAGTATTTGTAAAATAAATGTTAAATTATGGTTGAGATTTTAGGGGGACTGAAAAAAAAACATGACTAATTTTACTCTTTACTGCTGAAGAACATTAGTTTGGCCTTGTTAAAGGTAACATTCATTTTGTCCACTATTTGTACAGCGATTTGAGAAATTCCTTGTGATTAGTTTGTTTTTATTTACATTCAAGAGACTCAAATGAAGAACCACAATTCATTTTTTTCGTCTGACTGTTGAGTTGGCTTTTTAATTCAGACACTTTTGTTGTGGTAGGATGAACAGAGGATGCCTGAGACAGTGTCCTTGGTCTCTGGAGGCAGATGAGGCCATATGCGTCATGCAAACTGTGTTGTTGAACGGTTTCATTTGGAACTGTAAATTATGAGTGGTCGTATGATGGTCCTGGTTCAAGTGTCTTGTACATCCACATGGGTGGACAATGAACAGGATACATTAACAAGTATTCATTCACTCAATCAGTGTTAACATCTCTGCCCACATCCATGAGCACTGTGCCTCTGCTGCTGCTTGTGTTTCTATGTAGACGTGATTTTTTTTTTTTTTTTTAAAGGGAAAATCCTTACTCAAAGTTCAACACTGCCTACTGTTTGAACGACTAATTACAAATGGAGTTGACCAACACGACATACAATGTCAGTTAATTCCATAGAATCAACTAGTCAACTTACAGTAGTGGATCTTGTAAGGATCCAGTCAGTTGTGTATTTTACATATAATGTATAGTGCACTAATTATCCAGAGACAGAGCATTTAAAATAAAGAGGAAACAGTTGAAATGATTAAAACCAAATGTACCCTTGGAGAAAACTCAAAGGAAACTTCATAAAGTGCCTATACATTGGATGTGAAACTCTAGACTCACCATGAAGCCCAATGACGTAAACAGGAAGACCATGACTAATTTGGCGTACGGTCCGTGGCCCATCACCAGCCTAATCCCTTGGAAGAATGACATAGGTTCCGACCTGGGACGACAAGATTCTGGAGGAGGGAAAAAACAGGGGAAAGCACAAATGAAGATACAGCGTTAATTCAGTTCCTTTAAGGACATGTTGTAGGTTCAGTTGATGTTTAATAAGGAGCTGCCATCCAGGCTCGCTTTGTACTGGACAAGTATGTCCATTAGTTCCATCGCTGGTCACAAGGCTTCTAATTTAACAGTGTGAGCTCACATCAGCCCACACTCGTATGACAGTTCACTGCAATGACTGTGGGTTCTCATTGGACGACCGCCAAACAGCCTCATCACATGGATGATGTGTATTCGTCTGCATCAACTCAGTTTAACCCAAGTTAAAGCCACATTCAGAACCTCTATGTGAGCTTCTGAATAAAAACTCAATTTCATTGGGTATTTTAAGGAAAAACAGATATATGAAATATTAGAAAAGGGGTTTTCTGTCCTCGTTTACATTTTCTTGTTTACAATTTACTTCTTTTATAAGAGAGTAGGAAACTACAACGCTCACCTTTTTGTTCCCTTACACCACAGAAGACGACAATCGCACAGATGATGTAGATTAAGCAGATGACACCAGATGCAATCATGTAAGCCACTTTCTGTAGTGGAGGAAAAAGAAAAAAAAGCAATGAGCTAGTATATACAGCACCAAAATGTCTACTTAAATAGAACATTTAAGTAGACATTTAACCCATAAAGACCAAAACAGCAACTGGTGACAAAAACCATCTAATGAACCAAATTGTTTAATAGCTACTGATCCACAATCTGATAATAAATGTCAATAACTGGTGTAAAATACAGTTATTCATCTTTTCATGGTCATCCGATAAGACCAATTTGCACGTTTAGAGGCACTGTTGTTACCATGGAAACGCCCTCATCTTCAACAACATTGAATCTCCAGTAAAACCCATACAGTTGAATCAACAACGGTGCTTGTAGTTGCTTATTTTTGTGTTCAGATATTAATAATAATAACAATAATAATAATGATAATAGACAATGACCCCTACTTTAATCAGAGCTTCCGTGAACATCCACATAATTTCAGAAAGGTTCAGTGTATCAATCCATTTAGGAATTGCCCCAGAGGCAGCACTGGGTCTTTATGAGTCAAGATGTGCGATAATGGCAGGGTGCAGAGGCTACCGTGTGATCTAGTGAAATGCCGTTCTCAGTCCCGTTCATTCCGTGAGACGCGGTGGTGTTCCCAGACGCCAAGAGGTCAGCAGGTCCCGGAAGGCAGGGAGCATTTGCCATGCCCACAATTTGTCCCTGGATAGCTGTGCCCAGGACAGTGCCCAGAACCTCCACCGTCATCCCTGAACACAGGACACATTAGCAGACGTTTACTGAGGTGGTGATGCATGAAATAAAAGTCATACATCACGACAATACTTGAGCTCCAGTACTCACTGTAAGCCGTGGCCGAGTCTCTCTCTTTCTGCTCGGAGCTGATGAACATGGTGAGGGCAGAGTACGGCACATGGAAACACTGAAAGCACACGGATGAGATGCATGAATGCAAAGCTTCATTTCAATTTTTGGCCGTGCAGAGACTTTAAGGCACCATAACGTAGTACAGGTTTGGAAAGACTGCTGCACCTTTTCCACTCACTACTGTCATGGTTCAGAGTGTTCCGATGAAAAATAAACTGGTGCAGAACCAGGAAAAAAAACAAAAATTACTTCACAGAATGAGGCAGTTGGTTCAACGGGTTGGAACGAGGGGAAACAACAATGGGAAAAACCGGCACTACAAAGCAGTAATACATAAAAAAAAAAAAAAAAATGAAGTAGTGATTATTGGTCACCTACAGAGACGCAAGAAAGCAAAAAACAAGTGAAAGAAACACGTCGACTGTTGGGTTCAACTTTGTAGTCAAAGAATAAACAGGGCTGGTTTCATTTAAACAAAAGGAAGAAATTATTAAAAAAAAAAAAAAAAACTTAAGCTCAAAAGACTCAAACAAAAATGTCCAAAAGTAAACATATATGATGGTTCTGCTAGAAAACCAGTTTACTACCTGATATTAAAATACTGTAGAAGGAAAAAGTTTTCAGACACACTTAAAACTTAATTCAATTTGAAATATTTAAAAAAAATGGAAAGGTTTCAACACACGTCTGTGTATGTCCTCGTTTGACCAGGTCATCGTTTGTCTTTGTCACTTGGACCTAGAATCATCAGACGAACAAATATAACGCAAGATAAATTCCTGGTGGTTTAAATATGTCATGACCTGGATGTGTTTTAGGGGTCATCATCTTACTGAAACACCCATTTTTGACCTAGACATTATGGTGCGTGTGCAAAAGGGAACACGAGAGTAGCAAAATTCAGTTCACTGAGAGAGCAAATCTGAACACAATAGATCACACATACATGAGGTGTCCACTGTAGTTTGAGGAAAAGCAAGATTAAAAGTTTACGTGTAAACATCTAAATGAGCTCAAAGAATCACAAATGCTTTAAAGTGAAATAATGTAAATGGATTATACTGTCCCTGCACATCCCACTCACCGTTTGAAGGGTCTGAAAGAGGCAGTAGAAGAAAAGGTACCAGATGACTTTGCCGTCCTCAAAAGGAGGGACGTACCACACCAGGAAATAGGCGAGCACAGCCAGAGGGGTCGAGAAGGCGATCCTGCATGTGGACAGGAAGGACACGTGAGGAGGACGCCAACAAGACAACAACAAAAGCCACAGCAATAGTGGAGAGAAAACGTGAGCCTATTTGTGCGTGAAGTGTTCACGCTGTAAACTGTTTTCTATGAGGGAAGGATGGGTCATTACATAACGTAGAGGACCAAATACGCATGTCTTTTATTCAGTCTGTGCCAGCACTAATGAGTATTAAGCATGATTAACATGAACACAATACGCACATGCATGAAATGCCTGCAGCTCTCGTTATAACCACATTTGCAGGTTCGATGAAGATACAACAATTATGAAAGCAATTCTTCAGATGTCCTACTAACATCGTTGTGACATGTTGTGAAGGAGCTGATATGTTCCTTTTTCAGTTCACTGTTAGTTTTACGTGAAACCAAATCATCTGCAGGTTCCAGAGGAAGGGATGTGACTAAGATCACTTTCACAGTGTTCTGTAAATATGCCTCTGAAATCCTGTAACCCTCCTCCCATATTTGACATCCCAGATAATCACACCATGATGTCACTCTGCCTCCAACAAAAAAAAATCCCCAAGTCCTGTAGGACAGCTGAGAGGAAAGCCTTTGGTCACTTCCTCTCTCCAGTTCGCCTGCTTCCTATGGTCAGATCAGCATTCTCCAATCACACGCAGGACTGCGAGTGGCCACACCTCTGCGCTCGAACCAGGAGTGTGACTCGTACAGCAGGAAGCTGCCGTCAGCATCCTGTTCATTGTGTCTAACGTTTACTACCACTATCAACCAGGAAACGGCGACTATGGTCACATCAGGTGATTTGACGTCAGCCGGGGTATGAAGACACGCAAGCATTACAATGGAATGTGGAGAAACTAAAATGATGCGACTTACTATTACTTATATAAAACAGCTGAGGATTTCCACGAATGAGCAGTTTCGTGCGCCTTAAAGAGACGGAGCATTCCAGAGAATCTCTTACACTAGACACCTCAGTGATGATTCCGGTGCGTGGGAGTATACAGGCATGGTGTGTGAGATCCAATGTCGATTTACACACATTACAGTTATAAAAACTATTCTTCAGATGTCCTACTTCTCATAAGCACTGATTAAACAGGTTTATGTATCATTCAACCAAAGGCAGTTCTCACTCATCTACGCCCAGCGACTATGAGCATGTGCCAAAATTAAAAAGAAAAACTTGTATTCACACCCTACGAACTAAGCAAAAAGCTTGGCAACGTTCAACAACCGCAACAGACAGAGTCGGTGAGTTTGGCAAAGAGTAACATCCGTGACATTAAAAATGGTGCAATACATACACGGTGATGGAAAAAATGTCTCCTCATGAAAGCTTAAAACCATGAAAAGTCCATTTATTCCATTAAATGTAAATAACATGCATCATAGGAAATGAAAATCAAGCACTTAATCATTCAACCTTGAATGGATCAGTAAATCACATTCAACAAATGCAGCAACAATGGTGAAAAAAAACAAGACAAGCAGAACACAATGTTTCACAAGCATCTCCTGCCTTTCAGCATTCCACGGAAAAAAAAAAAATCACATCTTTAATAAGTTTATAAGGTGAAGTCAAGACTTGCAGACTGCATCTCTGCAGATCTTGAGTGACACTGTAGGTCATAAAAGTCCTGTCCCCATCTGAAATAGCAGTGTTGACAGGGGAGTGACGACTGTATTCAGGCAGGCTATGGTTATCATCAGTATTTTACTTATAGGCTGCGAGGAATAGGCTAACTTCTTTTTTTACTCAGCATAATCATAGGGTTTCGGTGACTGAACACCTGCGATGGAAGAAAAAAAGAATTATAGTTTCAAAGTCCTGCATTTCATTTTTGCATATTTGGCCAGAGTGAGTGGTGGGAAGAAAAAACAAATCCCAGCCACTTCATTATACATTTATCTATGAAAGCAGGCAGGTAGTTTGTGTTATTAACCTCAATTGTATTCTTCACATCAAGCCTCAAAACAGTCATTTTTATGTGGAATAAATGTGCACGTGTCACTTCTGACTCCTCCGGTTGCTCTGGAGCAACAGTTAAAGTCATTCTGCTGCTGCTTCACGACTTGAACTGCAGTAACCCCCAGGAATCCTCAGCTACTCTTTAAAAAATCCAAACGGGCCTTCATAGCCCAGAGCTCAGCCCTCATTGGCTGAGATCGGTGGTGTGTTATGGGCTGGACCAATGAGGAGTGAGCCTGATGTATGCTACCCCTCCCCCAGCTTTTAGGATGGAGCGCCTTTTTTCTCTCCTCTTGTTTCCGCCCTTCTCCGAGGCAAAAGCATCGAGCCGCCGCACTCGTCCTCGCAACCGACCTGATCGTAATGCGACCAAACATGCCAGTCATTCCTGCATCTTTTCTTCCGCCTGCGCCCCACCCCCCCTCCCCTGCCCATCAACAAATGGACAAAATGAACCTCACTCGGCATAAGCAGCATCCTGCATGACACACTTTAGTGAGTCTTGGTTTCAAACGTCAGCTTCTTCTCTATGCCGACAGAAAATCATAGTAATGATACCAACCTGCACCTCCAGCTACAATTACAAGATGCTCAGTTGAGCAGAGATTCATGCATTAAGCACAGCTGTTACAAGCAGCACGAGGGAGGCATAATGCACTGTCAGTTGATTAAACCCACATTATACGTCTTTAATACAACAGATCTTAGAACTCTTTTCTGTTGTGGGGAAAATTTCTTTAACACGTTTCTACTTTTTTTTTTTAAAACACCTTTATGCACAGCTGCATGGGCATCTCAACTGGAATGCCTGACTGAAGGAAAATATAAAAAAATTTAAAATGCTCAAATAGATGTGGTGGGACCCATATAGTATTCTTTTATTTAGATCATTTGGCTCAGGCCGTCACCTGTTTGTTGATCGCTTTCCCTTCTCCAGACTACCTTTAGAAAAAAAAAATATACAACTGCAGAGCAACTATATTTATGGCTCGGGAGCAGCTGATAATTAATTTTGTTTTATAATCATCTCTGTGGATTCTGCACCCAAAGAAGCGGTAACAGTTCACGGAGGACGCATCCATCTGGGACCTTCACCTCCCAGTTGTGCCCATATTAACACATGCATTTCTTGGGCGATTTTATTTTTTTAATCACGCAAAAACATTCAAGCCCTGTGCGACCCTATGGCGCTCATTACAACTCCACCCTGCCCCATTGGGACATCACAATAACGTCTGAGTCCTACCTCCACACCTAGCTCTGCATCTTCATCCTCCTGTCCCTCTGATCAGACTAGAACGATACTTCACGTATTCAGCAACTGAGCAATGTTCAGTGTTGACAGATCATCACTTCTATAACTGGCTGCTCACGGTGAGAACTTACCGTACCGCTGTTGTATTAACAGTATGAATTTTATCCCTTGTACACAGGCCAAAAGAAAAGCATGTGATTTTTATAACCACAAAGGACCCAGAGTTCGATAGTCCTATAATATTCAAGGCCGCATTTAGAACTATATGATTATAGGCGAGACCGAGGAGCAGCAAGTTGGGGGATGTGATAAAGCAACTACAAAGGAAATCGGTCAGTAACCTTTCAGTGAAAAAGGCCTGGAGCATCAGGGGTATCCCACGCCTTTAGCCGGCCGCAGTTTAGAACTGCTAAAAAGACAACCATTCAAGGCAGTAGTGACATTTCTCATGGAAATGCTGCTGGTCAGAGTGGAAAGGTCCAGTTTGATTGAAATGGAGAAAATGATACAATCATCAGGAATATATAGAGGTAAAAGTGTGAGGAATTCTGTGACAAAAAAACCTCAGAACTCTTCACAGGCAGGAGTTACATTCACCAGCTCCATGTCAAAAGATTGCCCTGTGGGAAATGTGCAAGGGCAGCTCATACACAAGGCCATGCTGTATTTGTCTAGAAAAAAAATTGGATTTCAAGCCTCTCTCACT
>JAPTHA010000003.1:10233349-10244135 GCA_029814585.1 Gymnapogon annona
TGTGTGTGTGTGTGTGTGTGTGTGTGTGTGTGTGTGTGTGTGTGTGTGTGTGTGTGTGTGTGTGTGCGTGTGTTTTGAGTTGCATTGGCCCTTTAAATTGTGGGCGTGGCTCTCCTACTACGACCCGCCTTTTATGCATAATAGCCAAGTCTGTTCCACCGGATCACAGTGCAGTAGTCTGCAAAGAAAGTGGCATCAGCCCGAAGCCCATCCAGGCAGCGTTAGTCAGTGCGGCGAAACTGCGACCACACGGACTCGGTTTAATCTCCAACAGTGTTCGCAACCCGAAGCGGACAGAACGCACGAGGAGCGACGTGCGTATTGGTCGCGCGCGTCACTGCACCGAGTCACTGGTGTCTGGACGCTTAATTTTCGCGCACAGTGGATCTATGAGGACGCAAGCGGGGCATTCATTCTCAGCACCAGGTAAAAAAAAAATGTAGGTTTTTTTTTCTAGTGAAACTCGTTTGACGTGCTGTCGTGGGAGAGACGGTGGAAGGTGTGTTTTCCTGCGTGTGTGCGGCTGTATTGAAGTGGTCGGTGGTGTTTGGTCGCAGCTGAATTCTTTGAGCTTGATAGGGAGTTGGAAGTTCAACAAACCTGCACAAGCATTCGAAATGTATTTGCGGGTTCAATGACAAAACCTGGCAACCCTAATTTTTTTTTAATCGTGTGTGTGTTTGTGCTGAGCGATGAGTTTGAACCCTTTAACCCCATCTTCCACTCCCCCCGACACGGCTACTACTAAAACAGTTATGTAATGAAACACTGTTGCGAAACTTTAACTTCTCGGCGGCGACAAAAACGCAGAAAAGTTTAACTTTAACTCTGCGGCATTTCAAGCTGGACCTACTCTATGTATTCGTCGAGACTTGATCAACGTTAGGGGCTCCAGTCGCTGCCTTAATTGGTCGCCACTGTCTCCTGATACTTCCACACACACATATTGTTAACCGTGTCCGGTGTGATGCGTCCTCCAGCAGCTGCATCCCAGGATAACATTGTCACACATTGAACCGTTTCTCCTCAGAGTGAACGCGCAGACAGAGCTGTGATTATTTTGATGAGAATAAGGCTCAGCTGTTGACTGTTGTTGGCTGTGTCTCCGCAGACGGAGGGAACAGGGAGTGATTGAGCCCCCGCCGCCCGCAGCCCCATGCCGGGCATCAGCTCCACCGCGCCTCGGTATGAAAACTGGGACATGGACCACCTCGACCACTACCAACACTATTTCTACGACGACCACGGCCCGGACGAGGATTTCTTCAAGTCCACGGCTCCCAGTGAGGACATATGGAAGAAATTCGAGCTAGTACCGACCCCGCCCATGTCCCCCATCAGGGCGGTGGAGGGGTCGGGGAGGGTCGGGCTGGTGTACCCTTCTCTGGGGGACAAGCTGGAGTGGGTGTCACAGTTCCTGGGACAAGAAGACGATCAGCAGGACCTGCCTTGCAAACTGACCACGAACAGTGACTCCTTCGGGAACCTGAGCTCCATCATCATCCAGGACTGCATGTGGAGCGGTTTCTCCGCCGGACAGCAGCTGGAGAGAGTTGTTGGGGAAAGGTGCGCGTCCTATCCCGGGACGGGAACCGCCGCCGCCGCTGCCAAAGTCGCGGCGGTGGCGGCAACCGGGTCTCCGGCTCCGGCGGGAAAGGCGCAGTGTGCCTCCGGGGACGTGGCTGCCCTCGGCGGCCTCGCGGCGGACTGTGTGGACCCGGCCGCGGTGCTCACGTTCCCGGTGAACGGCGGCTGCAAGAAGCAAGTGTCCTCCGGTTCGGAGTCCCACAGCGACTCATCAGGTCAGTAACGGACGCACTAGGCAGATTGTGCAGAAACTCATGTAACACAGCTTCCCTTTGAATTGTAGCGCAGCATGAGCTCTAGAACATCTGTGCAGTTTTCTCCTGTTATTTTATGGCTATTCTCAAATTTTACATCTATTCTATGGTTTCCAGGAGAATATAGCCTATTTTTGTAAGGGTGGCTTTTTTCTATTGGAACTGAAATGTCCGTGTCTTCCTCACGTGTCAGTATTTTGCATTGCTTGGGTCTTGAACTCATATCTGGTGTAGCACATAATGACTGCATTGCGTTACCTTGGTGCATGCAACACATGCTTGAAGCTCAGAGTGACACGCCCATTGAAACATCTGCTGCCTGGCAAGACTCCAAGAGACCAGCTGCTCTCTCTCCCTGTTCCTCCAGTCTGACTTATGATAACAATATCCTCTCCGCAGCCCCTGGCTTGGATCTGACATGAATTCAATAAGAATACTCATTATTGAAACTTTATGCAACAAGAAGATGATTGGAGTGGAATAGAGGAGGGGAAATCTCCCCTCTTTCAACTGTTGATGTATAGCTTAAATTTTCCATACCTAATTCCCCCCCCCCCTTTTTTCCACTAGCGTATGATTGAGTTTGGTATGTAGGCTACCATGTGATGTTGAGCTCGGACCATGCATAATGGTTTGTGGAATGTCACAAAGGGAACTTGTTGCTGCATTCCTCCACTCAACAGGCTGCAGCGCCAATTGTGTCAGTGGGTGGATTTCGGTCCGAGCCAGACCAGGCTTTGAATAGAGCAGGATTAGCCATTTAAGGGGTCGACTAGACCCACAGAATGCTTTGACAAGAGAATTTCACACCATTTTTTGGGGGTATAATATGAACTTGGAGACGAAAGAGCAACCACTGGAGATGAAGTTACAATAAACTCACTATTGTGGTGTCACTTCCTCTGAATGTCTTGTAATACGAGAGATCACCTTTGTCATAAATGCTGCAGAAATAATAGCTCAGCACCCCTCCCTGCTAAACCTTTTGTTCATCCCCTCTTCACTTTTGTTCATTTGGAGATCACGTTCTGAGCAGTCGTTTCTGCAAAGGTGCAATTACTTTTAAAAGTGTGTTTCAGTTTCCAACGGCGTTGGGAATCTCCCATGGGTCTCGTAGTTGGTGGGAATGGAGTCGATGGGACCTTTTACTTCCACTTAGCCGTCACAGTAAATGCGGTGTCAAGTGGATTTAAATGTGTTGAATATTGGTTATCGTTTTAATAGGATAAGGCGGGTTGATTTGCACCCGTGTGCCTCTTATTATAGCCTCGTTCCATCCACATGAGTGAAGGGAGGGAATTTCCACTTAGGGGGGTGACCTAATGCAGAAGTGATTCACAGTATTGGTGACAGTGTGTATTCTGTAACATGTGTGAGAGTTTCTAGGTTTCGTGAGTGTGTGTGTAGAAGCATTTAATTAGCTTATGGGGAGGGCAGGCCCAGGCGAGTGTGTCCATAACAAGGAGCAACAGCTTGGAATGGCATCTTTTTGGAAGCGTCTTTAATGACACTGGCTTCAAATAATACTAGCTTTAATTGATCTATAGTTCAAAAAAAGAAAAAGGCATCCACTCTTAGTTTCTGGCTCATTTTATTGAGATTTTGTCATGGCTGTCCTAGTGGTCCTTCTTGAAGAGTTTAAAGGTTTTGGAACCAATGGAAGGCTTTAATGTCTGCTGTGCGGCTCACTAGCCTCCAGAGTTGAACTTTTAGAACTGCAGTGTGTTGAGCGCAAATGTAAGTTTCTTCTTACAGGCGAAGAATTTACACCAGGAACACAAACGTTTTACTAAATGTGTGAGTGACAACACCTTTGGCAAAGCTGAGCTGATTGTTATTTAACGCACATATACTTGAAAGTAGTAGCAGAGCGGTGTTAGTGAGCAGTGCAGGTGCTATTTTTACTAAGTTAACAGTAGCATTAGGTTGGCATTTTCTCACACTACTCAGTGCACTTCCCCAGCTCCTTCCACTTTCAGACAGAGGGTGCTGACGCCAAAGGCCTGATGATGGCAGCCAAAATATAAACTAATGTGGGCTGTGGCATATTCACACACTCTACACGACGGCTTATTCATTCACACTACCGTTTATTTTTTGTGTGTCAAGGACATTTCTTTTTTTTTAATGTGTACTCTTTGTACCTTTTTTAGATGACGAGGATGACAAAGATGAGGACGAAGAGGAGATTGATGTCGTGACCGTGGAGCACAAGCAGCAACGCAAACCTCGCCGACTGGTCAACAGCCGAAAGCCTGTGACCATAACGGTGCGAGCTGACCCCCTGGACCCCGGCATGAAGCGTTTCCACATCTCCATTCACCAACAGCAGCACAACTACGCTGCGCCCTCCCCTGACACGCTCCCCACTCCAGTGGAACCACCACGAAAACGGCTCCGCCAGGAGGCCTCGCAAATGTTTCAGCCGCACCAGAACTCTCACTACCACCAGCCTCAGCCTGGCCACGCCCCCCTGAACTTGGACAGCAGAAAGTCTCACGTGACCATGGCCGGAGTAAGGTCCGAGTCACCCAACCTCAGCGCCTCGTCTCCTACCTCTGCTGCGTCACCTTCATCTCCTCCCTCCTCCTCCTCGTCCTTTCACCCCCAAAGCTCCCCCTCAAAGCCTCACTCGCTGCCCCACCTCTCCAGCCCTCAGTCTTCTGACTGCGAGGACACAGACAAACGCAGGGCGCACAACTTCCTTGAACGTAAACGACGGAATGACCTGCGCTCACGCTTCCTGTCGCTGCGGGACGAGATCCCAGGTTTAGCAGACTGCCCCAAAACCCCCAAAGTGGCAATCCTGACACGCGCCACGGAGTACCTGCAGCAGCTGCACACCAGCGAGAGGCAAAAGGCTCAGGAGAGGAAGCAGCTGAAAGCGAAGCAGCTCCAACTTCTCCAGCGGTTGGCGCAGCTGAAACGATCCTGAAGAAGAGGGTCAGCTGTCGGCACACATTCGCTCACAGAATCATATGGGACTACATGAAGAGAAAAGACACTAATGTTCACTTTGAGTTGGTCACATTGGAATGGTGCGGGTGGATTTTTTTTTTCCCTATGTTTGTGGTTTGCACATTAGCTTCTGAGTGATTGACAAGGCCATAAGCCCGTCAGGATAGCAAGCCAGAGACTGATTTTTATGGGCAGATTACAACTTTGTCAAACTGTTAATTCCCTTCGCTACAAAAAGTTAGTTAGTGTTGCCTGCTACCAGAAGCCTCACCGTCAAATGCAGGAGCTTCTAGTTGCTAAATTGCTACAATTGTGCTGTTTCATTGCTGCATGGTCTGGTCAAACGTCTCTGATTGTGATAGGATGGCATCAGTCTGTAGACCTCTGGAGTTTCTTTGTAGATTTGTGAAATGTCAACATTGTACACGTCTCCGTTTGGCATTCAGCACACATTCATTCCTGCTTTGTGTTTTTACGAGTTTTTTATTTATTCCATTCTTACTACTTTTCTATTCTTTACCATTTGTCTTGTGTTAATCTCAATTTCAGTCTTTTTCTTCCTGTCTGCTCTATTCAAAGTGTTCATTTCACTACGCCTATAGAAACAAAAGGGGTCATGGTATTACTAATGAAACTGTTCAATATATGTTCTGCACCTTGTGGGAATAACTTGTTAATTTTTTGTGCCTGCAGGTTCCATTAAAGAGTTGGGTGGTTTTTTTGTTTTTGTTTTGCAATGTGAGATGTTCTGACTGAAGCACCATGCCCACAGTAACAGCCTGTTCTGTAGCATCAATTGAAGAATCTACGTATGTTGCCATGCACATGCAAAATCTGCAAAAGAACACTGAAAATACCTAACTATTATTATTATTGTGCCATGGAGACCAGCCAAATGGAGAATGTTGGCTTCTGTTCATCAAACAAAAGAACAAGAAATTTTTTGGAGAATGGCTTAAATCTTGTATGCATTTCATCCACAATGCTAGAGTTTGCTTAGAAATTAAACCCAATGAGTACCAATTGTGTGTATGTATATATATATTTTTTGATTGACATATTTGATTTGCTTTTCTTTTGTGCTTTTGATGTAATGCCTATAGAAGCCTTTCTGTATGTAGACGATCCTGTTGGATGTTATGTATATAGTACCCTCGCTGTACAGTCCCTTCCAAACCAAAACCAGAGCTGTCTACTATACTCATCCTAGATTTTGTTCGACCCTGCGTCCTAAACCCAGGGCCAAGCTTGCTGGCTTTTCAATGATAACTCAAAAGCTTCTATTTTTGTTAATAAAAGATTATGAAAAAGAATCAAAATAAAACACTTACTGAACATTGATCACACTAGCCACTTTTGTCACGATGTCATTTGCAAAAGCCTATAACTTGATTTCTTTACCAGTCATTACTTTTTCTGTCTCTAGAGTTTCTTTATACAAGTCAAAACAGACTAAAGTTTTATACTATATTTTCCTACGGAGTTGTGTTCCCAGTGTGAGCTAATGACTGTTTTTGTTATAGTAGCGGGCAGGGTTTTTATTGGTGGTTATGAGCTGGAAAATGAGCACATACATATCTCATGTTTTCTCTGAAAATACCTGAATGCTCCTAAATTCAATGCAAGCCCTTTACCTGTTGCACTGTTATATCAGGTTCAGGGGTTGGGGAATCATGTACCGGTTAAACCTTAATGTTAATGCTTTTCCCGCTGCTTTTTGTTTTGTCGGCCTGGTGCTGCCTATTGTCCATAAGCCATGCAACAGAAAACACTGTAGCCCTGGAACTAGTACTGTAAATAAAAGCAGAGTAGCATGCCCTGCTCTTAGCACTCAGGAAAACTATAGTCAGTAGCTCTGTTGATAGGGCTGTAGGCTGCACTTGAGAACAGCCCTCTGCTATAACATGCTATGTGTGTGTGTGTGTATATATATATATATATATATATATATATATAGACATACGTAATACAACCAGAAGCCACATGCAGAGAGGGAGGGAAAGCTTTGGATCAGATGAATGATGATGGCTGGAAAAAGACATTAGGATATCATCCCTCTGTGCTTTAAACTCAGCACAACCACCAATAGCCCTGTTTTTTCTTTCTTTTTTATTTAAGAAGTGTGGATACTCAGCAGTGATTCATCCTGTTTTGATTTTTGTATTATTTGTTTGACTTGTATCGGTAACTGGTCTCTGCTGTTGGCACAGTCATGGTAGCAGTGAACGTTGCTTACTTTTGGGAGTTCAGTTTAGTCATTCTGGAGCCTTGTCTCAGCACTTTGTTTTTTTTTCTGTACCTCATTGCCTCTATACATGAAGAGTCAAAAAATTAATAAATAAATCCATGGTTTGACATCATTATTATGGTTGTTGTCTCATCTGTTTTTATGCTTTGTCAGATAACATTTTTATATAAAACAGCTTCTTATTCTACAAAGACACTACCTGTATGAGCGATAACTTCTTTTGGCCTTTTCCCTTCTGGGGTCGACAGCAAATTCAATTGGCATATTTACTTTGTAAAAACTGATTTTCCATGTTCACTATGTATTCTGAGAAGTTGCCAAGGGAACCCATCATAGCATCTTTGACATGGCAACAAGCATCTTCCCTCCTGCAGAGCTCCAATCGTTTCCATAGAAACAATGCCAACTATCCTGCTTTAAATGCACCTAACAGGCATTGTAAATGTTCAAAACAGCCTCATCCATTCTTGAGTCTGCCGGAGCGTTATTAGCAAATGGTTTTATCATGTGACCTGAATGAACAGTAATTGGTTTGGTGGTAAACCAGCAGGTTCCGTTCCGAGTCACCGGAACGGTAACGACGTTGAGAACGTTACAATTATAAGCTCGTGAGATAACCGATCTTTCTAGACAGCTCCACATAAGGCTCTGTCAATCAGTGTTGCCACAGTAACAGCGGCGTGTTGCCTAGCAACAGAACCCACCTCCCCTCTCAAGGCCAAACGCGCATGCGCCTCCTCGTCAGCTGGGTGCCTTTCAGAGCAACATCATGGCGGCGTCCACTCGTAGCGTGCGGTGCGCCTTGCGGAAAGCCGTCGTCCCGTCTTTAGTTGTCATTTTGGGAGCTACCGGCACCGGCAAATCCAAACTGGCGATAGAGATAGGAAAACGGCTTCAGGGAGAAATAATCAGCGCCGATTCAATGCAGGTAAGAAACAAATCAAGCGGGTTAAACGCAGTGGGAGTCCTTGGTAATGGATGCACTCGGAGACGCTTAGGTTATTAAAAAAAGCGAATAAATCAGCATTTAATAACCGTTACCTTTAGCGAACGGGTATCCCAACGCAAGAAAGCAGGATGTCACATAACTTGGCAGGAAACTAAATGTAGCTGCGTCATAAAGTGTGCGTTAGCAGATCCGGAGGTCAGAATTGAGAAACAGGCGAATGTGATGAAGTGAACCTTCCATCACCAGCGGTCAAAGGCCCAAATGACTGCCATTTAGTGCCACAACACACTGGATCTCAGTGCTTCACTACCGAATCTGTTAACTGTGCAGCTGCATTAGCACCAGCGTGTGCGGCCTGTCATCAGTCTGCAGGACTCTGGAACACCTCAGACCCCGAGAACAGACCACGACTGAAAACCCTTCAAAGTAGCTCCGAAATACATACATTACGATTGGCTTTTCCTTAGATGTCAACTCAAATTTGCTATGTTTTTGATTTTGTATTCTCAGTCAGCTTTATTATGTTTTTGAGGAATCTTTTCATGAAGGCTAAAGTGGTGTCTGCGTCTTACAGCTTCTTTTACTTTACTTTCACCTCATGTTGCTAATCTACTCTGACGAATAAAAGCCAATTTTATACATTATTTACTCCACAAACTGAAATGTCTAAAAAGCACCAGCCATCAGACCTATTATCCTGAAATATTCATTCTCAGATCAGCATTTAGAAAGTTGTGTGAAACGGGACACAGCACACTTTAATGTGATGCATGTATTTGTTGGATTATTAAAAATGCAAATTTTCACTTTTTTTCCCCCCAGTCGCTTGTTTCTGATGGCTGAGAGATCAGATCAAAATGACTCTGATCATAAACTGTAAAGGTAGTGTTAAATTGAAGCCATTAAACTTACTGTGTTGCCTCAGATGTTTTTTATTCCAACTGCAGTCACCATAAAACCGGATTTATGTTGCGTAAAGATCAACAGGAGATGGTTAAAGGTTTATATGACAAATGATAAAATCTCAGGTGCTGGATGTATGTAAGTGATGTGTGAATCCATAGTAATAAAATGACAGGATACAGTGACTCAGTGTCGCCTCCTAACAGAAATGGATTGCCATTGGGAAGAGTTTTGTTTATGTGAGTGTTGTGCATTTACACGGAATGACACAGAACTGCAGGTGTGACACAACAGCTTCTGTGCAGTTTGACGTACAATGCACGTGTCAGAAATAACAGTCCACCGGTGTCTCTTTTGTCTCCTCTGCTTGGAGGGCAAGGAAGTCCTGCACGTTGCTGTCTCTGCCATTTGCAGCTGTTTTTAACACTGACATCATGACCATCATTAAGCTGTTTAACTATTACTTCAGTACCCTGGCTGGATGGCTCAGTTGTTAAGGCACTGAGCTGGTGCATAGGGGACCCGCGTTCGATTCCCGGGATGACCATCCAGTGAGTTGTGTCAGGAAGGGCATCCGACGTAAAAACTCCTGCCAAATCAAATATGCAAATTGGATTCGCTGCGGTGACCCGGAAGGGATACAGCCGAAAGGAATCACAACTGTTACTTCAGTACAGTTTCGGGCCGGTTTTGTGGTTCTACCTTTAAAACTGTCATTGTTTTTCGTCTCAGGCTACCTCCATTGCCGGCTTAGTTCCTTATCTGCACCCATTCTACAAAATGGGAAAAAAGGGGGAGTAAAGTTACTGTATTTCAACTTCAAACAGTCTTTGTAAAAGGACCCAGTGCTGTGCAAGGACTTGCCACTGTTTCTAATGCTACTGAAAACGAAGACCATACAGAAGCCTTTGTCAGATTCACCAATTTATTTGGTGTATGTCATATATATATTATATCTGATGATGTTACTGATCATTTTTGATTAAATATTTAAACATCATTGCAGTATATTAGGTGACAGATCATATAGTGAACTGCCTCACGATGTCAATGTAAATGGTCCGAGAGTCACAAAAAAATCACACATTTTTGCAGATTTTACAACTTGGTGACACATAAGGCACCAGGTTAAAAAAAATGTACTGTGGCTCAAAAAAGGTTGAAAAACACTGCACTACGTTATAATGCAACAATACTGTATGTGGCTGGAGACAAAATGGCAGAGCGGACTCTGCTGAAGTAAAGTCGAACCGACATAAGTAACCTGAGGACCACCTGTAGCTACATAGTTATGCTATGCGCCTGTGTATGAAAAAAGTTTTAAAATAGGCCGTTAATTGAAGGTGCGTCCTATAAAGGTGCGCCTTATGGTCGTGAAAATACGGTAATCCAAGTGGTTCTGGTCGACATGGGATGTCTGTGTGTGTTGTCTGTATTTTCAAGTTGTAGACACTCTACTATTCTGTGTACAGGTTTTGACTAATCACAGATGAACAGTAATTGACGTAATTTATTTTTACTGCTCAGCTCAGTATTGTAACACAGATGTTTAGAAAAGTGGACTTTTGATATCCATAAAGGCATGGAACAGCATTAGGTTAATTTATTTTTTAATATTTAGTTTGTTATTTTTCAGTGGACAACAGCACAGTCACGTTTATTCCCCGCCAGGCCTCGCCCCAACCCACATCAGTACGGCCACAGGCGATAGCCAAAATAAATCAAGACAAAACAAAACAAGACCTTAAATATACGAACTGCGCAGAGAGATACATGTTAACCTCCTCCGTCCCACAAGTACATGGAGCTGAGTCCATGTGGTGTATATCAGGTATGTGGAGCTGAGTCCATGTGGTGTATATGGAGCTGAGACCATGTGGTGTATAT
>JAPTHA010000003.1:10265258-10275556 GCA_029814585.1 Gymnapogon annona
GAGAGAGAGAGCGCGAGAGAGGGGATGAGCGAGCGTCGACGGCTCATCGGCCTTTATCTTGTTTGAGTGGTTATTTAATTATCCCTGAGTAGAGAAGGTGGGCGAGTGAAGAGAGAGACAGGAGGGGTTGGGGGGAGGGTGTGCAAGATACGAGGAGATGCGACAGAAAAAGTAAGGTGTGGCCACCACGTAGGTTGATAGGTTTGTGTAGATTCGCAGTCATCCAGGTCATGGTAATCCTGGACCGGTTTCCTCAAAAGCGGCTCAACTTCCATTTTGACTTGAGGGCGTTTAACTTGAAAGGTGAAGCCAAAGTAGAAGTTGAGTCACTTTTGATTTAACCGATCCAGGATCACATAGGTTGACATTTTCGCATGGAATTAATGGAGGCGGGACACATTGAGTGGCTCATGTACACTCTTTGGTTACAAATAAAGACTTGTGCTAAGTTTTCCCTCTTCTGTTTCTCATTTAGTTTGTATAGCTGCACACTGTAAGAAATGCCAGTGAGATTTTCCCTTTATTAACTCTTTCACCTCAGTGGGCATCTGTTTTAAACTCATTTTGTCTCATATGTATGCATCATAATGTCAGAGTTGACCAAATATTCTGAAGTAGGTTATCGTAATTCCCGCATGAAAGCCAACATATTCAGAATAATCAAAATATAACCAGATGAGCAAGTTCTAAAATATTCTAAAGTTGTGATACTGCTAATACTTGCTGGGATTGGACCCATAACAGAGTTTTCAAAAAATACTTAAAAAGTAAACGTGCATTTCTGAAGGTAGGTGAGATTTTTTTTTTCGCTAAAGGATTGCATTTCAGTCTAGATGGTTAAAATCTGTTTGAAATGGACGACAGAGAGACGCCAGTGTTAGCTTCCTGCGTAGGACTCATTAGTCATCACCATATACTGTATCCTCATATCATATGACCCTGGCCTGACACATAATTTGACAGTGATGCTAATTTACACTTGTTTTTTGTTGTCTACCTTGCTGTACGGTCAAATTTAGCATCATATCAGGCTACACACATGTGCCCTTTAGCTAATGGTCATGTGATATTCTTCAGGTGGGTTAGAATGGACGGAGGCAATGCTGAAACTTTCTCAGTATAGTACTCCTCAGGATCTTCTTTAACACATTTGATGAAAATTTCAATGTGCATTTGGATGTGTCTTTGGCTCAGTGCCTCTTTAACTCATACACTCTGACTGCAGTGTACGTACCTAATTGTGGCATCACCTCTCGAAATACTGGCTCTTCCATAGTCCTTTCATAGCATCTGCCCATATAAAATACTGAAATTGGCTCTTGTACATTAGACTATATAGTGTATTGTTGTACTACCGGCTGGATAGCTCAGTTGGTAAGGCACCGGGCTGGTTCATAGGGGGAACCGGGTCCTTTGGACTCAAAAAATTGGTCCAAAATCTGCTTGAAAACGTATTGGGCCATATTTCATGAAAATGGGTGCAACATATTGTTGCGTAACTGTGCAGACAGACAAACAGTAATGGTAACATAAGCCCTTAGCGGAGGTAATAAACGGGTACAGTGTATAGAAGTGATTGATTGACTCTGTACAATGTTTCTTCTCAGTAAAGGCTGAAAATACTCTGAAATGTGCTGAGGGTCAATATTTAGCTGAGCAGTGCAGTTGAAATCCTCTTTATACTCTTACGTTCAATAATTGACCTTAAGTGCAACAATTCCCGTTTATCTGCTAAGGCTTTTGCTTTTATGAGTGTTAATGCATTGAGTCATATGAACACAGCTTTATTCTGATTCCTAACATTACCCGATGATATTAACAGCGCACACAACCATTTGTACGTTCACCACTCGCTCCATCACCCTGGGATCGTTCATGTTTCTTTGAAATTCTCGGATGTATCTCTTCCTTAACCCAAACTCCAACATAGAGGACATGCACAGTCGAGACACACTGCCGATTGTTGTCGGAGGAACCAACTACTACATCGAGTCACTGCTGTGGAAGGTCCTGCTGGCCACCAAGGTGAGGAAGGATTTCGATTTTGAAGGAAAGATCGGAAGTACTGTCTGTTGTTCCTGCCCAAATTTTACCACGACATGTCACAAACTGTAGGAGAATGAAGACTCTGGTGACGGCGGAGACGGAATTACCAACAGGAAGTTGGAGCTGGAGAAATTGGAAGGAGCTGAGCTACACAAACGACTGATGGAGGTAGACCCCAAAATGGCTGCCATGTTGCACCCCAATGACAAACGCAAGATTGCCAGGTGATACAGCTGGTAAAACCATCGTTAGTTACAGTGGATTTATACTATGCCTGTTTTTGATACTAAACAAGTATTTTGAGCTGTGGACAGAATTGTGGTTAATGCATCAATACTAGTTATAATGGAATGGAAATAGTGTCTTGTCATTCTTTATCATATGGATGTCACTGAACTACTCGTGTGCCACATCCACACTTGGACATTCCCACCCCGTCACCTCCATCTCAAGCCTTTTCTGTCTTTGAAGTCATTTTTAGTCAGTTTCGATGTAGTTTTTCTTCTACGTTAGACCCTGACTGGGAGTACAATTACACTTTAAATCAACATATTATTAATTTTACTTACTTTGTGTAGTTTTTTTTGTTTTGTTTTTTAAATAGACGTGTGCTGTAAAGTAACATAAGCCTACTTGTTTCATGTCAGATAAACTAGCTGGTTGGATAGTAAATGACTAAAACAAATACTAGTGCAATTATTTTTGCAGCATGTTTTTATTTGATAAATGCAATCTGAAATATAAGATTGTAAGGTTATTAACACAAATAATTAGTGCACCGCTGCTGAAATATAATGTCTTAAAGTACTTGGATAACTACATATTTACAATGTGTTATGCAGTAATGTCATTTATACACAGAAGATTGTAGGTACATGTACTCACATTACTTGGAGTTTTAGGATTTTTTTTCCTCATTTTTTTTAATGTCTTTGAAGGTCTCACACTCACTCGTATTCTGATGGTTTAGAGCTCAGAGCCAACAGCTACTGTCCTCCATCCGTTTTATTATCGATGTTAAGACATCCAGCTGATGGGGAGCAGTGTTCTTGTGTGAGCAGGTTAGGTTACCCTGTTCCTCTAGATGACAGAAGACGGCTGCAATGATCTCTTCTTTATAACCACACAGTGCAGACAGGCACGACTGCAAAGACGTTCCGGACTTGAAAGTCAGTGTTTGAAAAGTTAGTAGAAGTTTTAGCTGGAAGTTTTAGGAAAAGTTTAGTACAGGTAGGGAAAAAAGTAATATTTTATACATCAGTTGTTTGTAGTTGTATATTGGAACTTGTTGTTTCCATCATCTCTGCTAACGCGTGTCAATTCTGGTGTGGCTTTTATCATATCAACCTTAAACCCACAGTATTATAGCATTCCCAGGATAGGGGTAGCTTGTACTGTTTATTATCTTGACTTGAACATATGCATTATCAATCAATCAATAAATTAGTTTATATTTATATCAGAAAATATTAAATTAGTAATTATTATTGAACGGCAGTATATATAATGTTACAGGCAGATCTTTCACATGGGTTAAATGATGTCATGTAATATAAAACCATGGGGGGAGGGCAGTTGCATCCTAATAAAAATGTATCTTCAATTACAGGTTGGTTTTAAAAAAAAAGAAAAGAAAATATTATAGAAAAGTCTGTTATGTTTTACCCTGTAAAGAACAATGTTACTTCTTGGTTTAGGTCTCTAATGTCTAATTTCCACTCCAGGTGTATGTGTGTCTCACTTTTTAGTAAAACTGTAATTTAGAGATGAACACAATATGGGAAGGCATGATTTACACAATAAAATCTCTCAAGACTTCTATCCACTAAAATACCAGGGGACAGAAGAAAATTGAATTTCAGTGCTATAAATCACTATCCGGAACGGACTGAAACGGGGTTTTGTACTAGCCGGGACATTTGTACTTATTAAACTGAGGAAATCAGAAATAAAAACCTGAGCCTAATAGATGCCTCAATGAAATAAAGGCTTGGTTTATCCTTCAGCTGAGGAAAATAAAAGCCATGTACATCTATTTCATTCGTCTGAGTGGTTTTGGCGAAGGAATGAAAGTGTGTATGTTTAGCACTTTTATTGTGAAAGGTAATAATAGACACTGTGGATTTGCACTACACAGCAATTGGCATCGTGTGCTATAATTGTGAAGATACGGCTCGCTATAGATGCATAATATGGGGAATTTCTTAGCCATAGTACTGGATTTTAAAGTGCTTAATATTTATCTATGGTTTTATGTTTTATTTTGTGTGGGCTTGAAATGTAAGTGTGACCACCAAGAGCTTTTATTTTCTAGTAAACCGTAGATAACACGTGTTTATCAAACTAAGCATTTGTTTGCTTGAGTCCAAACCAGTAAATGCATGAGACGTGTAACCGCAGCTTCTATCCTCATATGATTCTGATCTTCAGGAGTCTGCAGATCCACGAGGAGACAGGTGTCCCCCATAGCGTCTTGCTGGAAGAGCAGAGGGGGCAGGAGGGGGGCGATGGGCTGGGGGGACCTCTGAGGTACCCAGACCCTTGTATCTTCTGGCTGCATGCTGACATGGATGGTAAGGAGGTGACTATTGATGGAATATTACAACACCAACACAATCCTGAGGAGCGGTGGGAGCTTGAATCCTCTGAATACACCATCCTCATCATCTGCTCTGTTTAACCTCCAGTTTTAGACAAGCGCCTGGACGCCCGTGTAGATGACATGCTGTCTGCAGGACTCATAGAAGAGCTGAAAGACTTCCATATCCGTTATAATCAGAAGAAAGTACAGGACGACAGGTATATGACAAATGTACTTGAGATTTCAATATCAAGATTTCTACTTGTTTTCTTATTTAGTAGTACAACACGACAGCTCAGTGTGAGTATATTTACATGCATATATGGGACCATGTATATATTTTTCTTTAAATAACCACAGAATAGTAGTAGAGTGTACTTTATTGTCCCCAAGGGGGAAATTTGGGTTTGGCTTAAAACAGTCGCTGCAACATACAGTACATTGAGACAATACATGGAAGACATAAAAACATGGAACTATGCATAAAATAATAAATAAAAAAAACAGAAAACTATACATAAAATAATAAATAAAAAACCATAAAACTATACATAAAATAATAAATAAAAAAACATAAAACTATACATAAAATAATAAATAAAAAAACATAAAACTATACATAAAATAAAAAAACATAAAACTATACATAAAAAGCATTAAAACTGTGTTCTGCATAACATGGCTGCTACCTATGATTGAACCTTTTTATTGCAGTTGGTAGAAAGGAGTTTTTGTATTTGTTTAGTCTCCCTGAGGGTAGCAGAGTGAATTCCTGGTGCAGTAAATAATAATAAAAGTACTAGTGGAAACAATTGGCAAAGTAGTAGATAATAAGTAGCTTGTTTTGTCATAATATTTAAAATTTTGCATTTACAGCTACATCACCAGCCTCAAGAAATGACACAAAGTGTAATTGGGGCCTGAACGCTGGCCATGTAATGTTGCCCTCTTTTTATATATATATATTTTTTGTCGTAAATTACCATTTAGAATTTAAGTACAAATTGCTCATTCTTTGAAACCTATCCTGTGCTTCTGCTTTTCCTGTTGTCATTGCCATTGAGAATATATCAGTATTTAAAACATCGTGTTGGAGATTCCACTCCCATCGACCCATCTAATTTAAGGATCCAGACATGCAGTCTGCGTCCAGAGTCGACTCCTCTCCTTCTCTATTTAACCAGAACATTAACTGTCACGCTGAAGTCCAGTCAAGTATTTATTTCTCCCTTCTGCTCTGCCAGGTCAGTCTGTACTCTGTCATTTCTCAAAGGCTTCAAGATAGATTTAGACAAAACCCACAGTGTTGTGACTCCAGCTCATCTGGGACATATACATCTTAAGCATGTTCAGTAATTAAGAGTGATGGCGGAGACCAAGCCCATTCATATGACATTAGCACTACCAGGGGAACCCGATGATTGGTGCTTATTACATCTGGGCCCCGAGAAATGTCCCCTGTGCCGAGTAGACATTGTTGTCTGGTATACAACACTCTGTTCAGTTCTTTAACATAAGGCTGTAAGGATAGGTTTCATATGATCCAGATGAGTTTGTCGTTTCCCAATTATCGTCTTATGTTTGAAATTTTCTTACCACTTGTCACATGACTTTAACTACCTGCCCTTGTACTGTGAAGTTGGTCCACTGTCTTCCCTGTTGTAAAGCTGAGATATTACACCAAAAACAATCATATGATGATATTTAAAGGTGGAATTATGAGACCTGAGCTGAATCACGTTTTCTAACCTCTTTGTAAGGGAGTTGGAGCCAAATAATAGTCGGTTTTCCTCTTGTTTACTCCAGGTTTCTCTAGTTTAGGCTACGTATGATGGCATTTTGTTATTTTGAGTTGATATTTTTGAAGTATTTATATAATGGCTAGAAAAATGCCGAAACAATTCTTCTCGAAGTAAACTCTAGACCTCGTTTTCCGAAGCGTGCATGTATCTGTGGCAGTGTTTCTCTTTAATTACCTTGACTGTGGCGGCCTAATTTGTTCTGCTGGAGTTTTATAATGAACCAAAACGTTTCTACACTCACTGTAATTATTCGCCGTCTAGAGTCATTGTCTCATCAGTTGTTACTTCTTCATCAGCCGCAAAACATTACATTTGCACCAACATGTTAGCGGAGTTTGCAAGTCCCTGCAGCGTCTGGTGTTACATTAAAGAAGAGTGCCTTCGCTGTGAGGTTACGAGATCACCATGGTTTTCCTTGGCTTTTGCAGAGCTATGGTGATCTCGACACTTCTCTTAGTGCCATTGACTAAAAAAACCTTTTGATGAGCATTGTTGCAATATTTATACAATCATTAGCTAATCTTTACTGAATTAACATGTCATTATTTTATTTTTCAGCAGTTGCACAAGGTCTTGCTCTTCTAGTGCAGACAGACCAAATAATTTGACTTGAATAGACTCAACAGTAATTTTAATGGGACAAACAGTTGCTTCAATGCTAGTTACATCAACTGTATATTTATAGGAGAGGACACAAATAATTTATTTATCATTAATACGTACATGTGAACTGTTGCACTGTATTGATCACCCTATTTATTAGCTTGTGGTGCACTGTGGGTCCCTTGTACATAAACAGTTTTTATTGTTTTATTTTGCTACTGCTCGAAATAAACCCTAAACAAACAAAATGATTCCCTCTGAAGGCCAGTTTGTGGACTGTAACTGTCAGATCATCTATAATGTAGTTAAACAGTGAGTAATATGTTGGCTGACATGAAGGATATGTGCTGTGGGTCAGGGCTATCTTTTATTTTTACATTTCCTTAAACATTAGTTACATTTCTCCACGGAATAAAACGTAAAGCTTCTCCTACCCTCGAGTCAAATGAAACGAGTTAACTCATGAGAAAGTAGTCAACTTCAATTACTGTTGCGACTGTTCATGCATATCCCTCCTCTATTCACTACACTCACATATGTACATATCTTACATGCAACCTTTATGTTATTACAGCCACATATGAAGTTGGTCAATCACATACTTCAATTCAGTTGAGCGGGTGAATAAGTCGTCACTAATGTAAAGCGCATTGGCTGCTATGAAATGTGCTATAGAAATCTAATCCGTTACTATTAGAATTATTATTACTGAGTTATACAGCAATGTCACAACGGTTTATTTTGACATAAGCTTCATTTGTACAACACATATTGCCACACACATATTAGCACTCAGAGTCAAGATCATTTTAGCTGTATTTAAATTTTTTATGGGCTTATTTATTTTAAGAATAAGCTCTATCTGACAGAAAACAGAGTAAATAATTCCTCTTCATGTTACTGTCTGAAATGGGGAGGTGAATTGCATCAGATTGTTATACTTGGGGTCATTAATGGCAGTTTTTATCATATCGTCCTAAAACTAGCTCAGTTTTTCAGACTTAGATGAAGTTTTGTTGAACATTTAGAATTACAGGATGTGATTATTAGATTATTATTCCTGCTTTTAGGAAATTTGTACGCGACAGGAAATAAGAACACATGTGTGGCCCTTACAAATAGCTGCAACAGATACTGTATGTGTCTGTGTCCTCCTGTGTGGGTGTCTCTTGGCAGCAGATATTGATATTGTAGGAGTGTGATGGGTGTGGCTGATGCGTCGGTGGACCAGTGCCCAGGAAGCTTCCAATTCCTTTCTTTCCTCACCCCATCCCACCTCATCAGCTGCAGCCCCTCCTCTCCCTCCTCTTCTTCTTTTACATCCTCTCCCTCTCTCTGTCTCCCTCCATCGCTGCCGCTATTGCCCTCTAAGCAATCCGATCACCCCCTCCTCCCTCTCTCCGTCATCCTCCTCTCCTTCAACCTCGTGTCTCCATCGCCGGCTGCTGTGGCTAGACACCAAGGTCAAACCTCTCCCTCTCTCTCTTCCTCCTCTGTCTTTCCTCCATTGACTCTACGTTTCCTGCGCTCTTGTCGCTCTTCTCAAATTTCTGTCTCTGCCCATCCAAGTCAAATTAATTTCCATTACTTCCTTGTGTTGTTTTGGTTACAAGGGTACACGCCAAGGAGCGAAAACAGGCATTTTCCTCCCGTTTGCATATTTCAAAGGGAACTGAGGAGATAGGAGATAAAGATAAGCTCACAAAGAGTCAGGAGATAAACAGAAAGTGAAATGAAAGTCTTGAATTGTTACATGGTTCAAAGAAGTATTTAATCACAGTTTTTACCTCATTACGTCTAAAAGTTTTTTGTTTCTTTTTAATGTGTTTTCATCTACCCATGGCCATAGACCGTCACTTTTCATGAGTATAGCTACTCATCTGAAGTCTAAAATTCCTTGTTTTGGACCTAGAGGTCACCATAAACTAATCCTAATGCTATCTAATCAAAACACATCCCTGACTAACCTCTAAGTTATCCCATCACTTGATAGAGATGGAGAGAAACTGTAAGAGAAACTGTGGAAAAACCCACATGACACGGAATTTAATGGGCGGATGTTCTTCCAAAGTGAGATGCAAAGGAAGTAGATGATTAGTTGTGGTAGAAAATGATTTAGTCAGAGCATGGAAAACATTTGAGGTATTTGGTGTTGGAACATTTAAAGTCATAGTTATCTAGAAAAAAAAAGTCAATGTTGAAAGAAATTAAGTGAACACCATCTCTGATGCATTTTAGAAATGGAGACAATGGTTTAAGCAAAACTAATCAAGTAATGACATCACAATAGAAAACTGTATTAAGACATTTGTCATTATTGCTTTGTAGCTCAGACTCCTGTTAGGAAAGAAACACCTGAATATGTCCCAATACTTTTGTCCGCATAGTGCGTGTCAGCGTCCAGGGGGGAATTTATTAGTATCAGATAATGAGAACGACTTGTACTCTAAGACAGTGGCTGCATTGGGAACAATGTTCATCATGTAGTAGTTAACCATAAAGATATACAGTGAGAACTTATTTTCAGATAACACAAATTAATGAAGGCTTTTAACACATGTTTTAGCTCAGTGAAAGTGCAATTAATTGAACGTTCCGTTTTTAATATGTTGTCTGTATTTATGCGGTAAAACCACTTTAAATGTCTCTATTGTGCTATCGTAGTCATCCATCAGTTTTTTATTTTTTCAAGCGGTAAAAACGCGCATTCATGGTTTAATCTTTTAAGGTTATTACAACTCTGGTTTTGTCATAAAATGATTTGTGAAAGTATATTGTACTGTGCAAAAGTCTTAGGTCACCTTTAGCTTTGTTGTTTTGCCAGGGTTTGAAATGAACGTTCGTATTTGTTTGCCTTTCATTTTTCTTCACGTACAAGAAAATACACACAAACTAAATGGGTTCTAAAGGTTAAAGTCACTATTTAGCGCAACGTCTGTCCCCACGACAAGACAGCTGACGTGTGTTGAATAAAGCCCGAAAATGAATGCGATATATCTCATATTGTCTGAACAAAAGAGTTAAAGACATGTGCAATGGGAGGTCAAACCAAATACTCTTACACTAAATCTCTTGAGTTTATAAAAGCTGTTTTTTTTTCCTCCCCCCTGAATCTTTTCTTTTTCTTGCTACACATACTTGTCATATATACAGACTGGATTAATCCAGAGACTGAGAATTGCACGTGTGTGGTCACATGATTGAAACTAATGTCGACCTCTGACTCTTGCACTGGACTGTAAATGCTAATCCATTGGAAAAAAAAA
>JAPTHA010000003.1:10317288-10337348 GCA_029814585.1 Gymnapogon annona
GTGCCTCCAGCAGTCTGCGCAGGGCGTTCTCTGCAAACACACTCACTCACACACACACACACACACACACACACACACACACACACACACACACACACACACGTTAGGCATCACCCGTGCACATGATTTGCATCTCACATCTCATTCGTATGAACCTCTGAGTCGGACTGTAACCCTTTCATGCACAGTGGTCACTACAGTGGACAGCTGTTTACAAGGTGGTTTTCTCTTATATGAATGAGTCTAAATTTCACAGTTGACAAAAAATCCTGAAGTAGGTTATCATAATTCCCCGCACGAAAGGGTTAAAGATTCAGACAACACTCCTCTGGTTTGCTGAAACTGAACACTTATACACACACACATTCGAAGATTAACGCATGAAACCCTGGAACACATTTCTATTCAACACTTAATATACTTGACAGTTAATACACTTAATAGACACTTAAATAATCAGATATCATTCAGCATTTGGGCAAAATACATTTACCGTATTTAAAATATAGAGACATTTAAGGACCTGCATAGACAAAAATATAGAAAGCCTTTCTATTTTTGTACTCAATGAACATTTGAAATTTTTTTTTATAAAGGTATATGATGTACTAGACAAAGAAGAAGATACCACTGTGCAGAGTCATTCTGATGTAGTGGTGAGATGTTTCTCTCAGATTTCTCTTATTTGGTTTGTGTGTAGAGATCTGACACACTGACTCAACTGGCCTCCTTAAAGGGCCAGTACATACGATTCATAGTTTTGAAGCTGCTTGTGCAAAGTTTATGTTGTTTTTGATATTAGTCTTTCAGGCAAATGGGAACTTACTATTGTAACTCTTGTAGCGTTACAAAACCAGCAGTGAAAACCTCCTTAACCCTTTCATGCACAGTAGTCACTACAGTGGAACAGATATTTTAAAGTGGAGTCTTAATGTCACAGTTTGACTAATAACCCTTAGGCAAGTCATCATAATTCATGCACAAAAGGGTTAATGTAGAAATCAGAAAAAAACACCACATCACCATTCAGGAACACGCAAATCTCCCCATTTAAACGTGAACACTGAAGCTAATCTAATCCAAGTGCTGGGAATTTAGCCTTTTATTTTATTTTCCTTTTTTATAGCAGTTGAGCCACAATCGTTTCCACAGACACATATTTTCCCACAATTCCCGTCTCCACAAGTGTCAGCCCACAGACACCCCCAGCTCTAGGTTCCTTTGTAACTGTCACATCAGTGTCCGTGCACATTCCCTGTGTCACATATGCTATTGAACCTCTGCCATTTCACTGCCTGGTCGGCTGTAGTATATCAGACACCCGGACCTCAGAGGCTGTAGTAACGCCTTAAGTCTCCTGAGGCCCCATCCCTTCCTGCAGATTAAAAATGCATAAGGGTCTTCTATAAATAAAGTGTTTCATCTAAAGGGCCCGGGCAGAAACCCCAATCTCCCTCCTGCTGTTTGCACAGGGCGAAGCAGCGCCGGGACCCGGGGCAGAGAGCTTCCTCCTGAGGGTGAACACATCCACAGCTCCTGCAGAAACACACTGCAGCTGTTTACTGACTCCACGTGACCTTCCCTCACAAGTGCAAATACACATCAGTCACATGATAAACACAAAGGTGGTAAATGGACTTTTCTTCGATGGGAATTTCAGTGGCTCCTCATTAAGAGACTATTGGACTATGTCTGAAAGAAATCTGTTGTACAGTATACGGTACATTAGCGCTGATACGTTCTCATTAATTATTACTTAGTCTTCATTCTATGGTAAGCTGAGAACATGATGTTCATCAGATCGAAGTATTATTGGAAGGCAGAGCAGAGGCGGCAGCTGAACTCTCCTCGTACTTCTCTCTCTGTCTCTCTCTCTTTCTCTCTCGTCTCTCTCTCTTTCTCTCTGTGCTGGACGATCATGTATCACTGTTTCCGTAGCAACGGTTGCCTGGCTGCTAGGTCAGGATGCTGTAGAGATGGCTAAGAGGACATCACTGCATTGTTAAGGAATGATACAAGAGTGAAATTATATATGAAATACAAAGAATATTGACTAGATGTGATGGTACAAGACAGGAGCATCTCACCAAAATCTTTTTTTTTTCATCAAGTTGCAATGAAAACGCCACTTACCTAATTGGAGGGAGACAAGTACAATATGTTCCGGCTGAAGCATCTTTTTGCTCAAACCACAAAGCGTTGACAATAGTTGCACGATATAGTCCTACAGTGTGTTACACAGGTCTGACAGGCGGCCTCGAGCAGCTATTGTCGACATGCTCAGTGTGTAAATGCCAAAGCAGTCACAGGAAATGTATTTTTATCTGAAGCCCAGGGCAGATTAGAGTGTGCTATCTCCTGCTTTCAACTGCAGGTGAAGTACACAACCAGTAATTTTTCTCCACTTTCTGAATGTGACTAATGCTCCTCTTCCAGCTCTCTGTTGTTGGATAACTGTCCGTGTCACACAAAAACACTCTTTCCAGAGGTACTTTTAGGATGCTGCTACACACAGATATAGAGTATGGACGGTTACTGGTGCTCCAAATGGCTGCCTATTGCTGGAGAGTGTATTACATCACTTCAGGTCCCTGTATAGAGTGCATGTAGCAGCAGTGCTCACCCAGTCGCAGGGAGAACTCGTAGAAGCGTTTCAGTTTGGCCACCAGGGGGCAGACTGCGTTCCAGGCCTTCTCCTGGAGAGCGAGGTCGCCGGGGTTCTGGATGGCCTGCAGCAACATGCAAAGATGCAGATGTTATTTCATAAACATCATTAAAAAAAACTAATTTCTTCTTCACTGTCTTCCTAAAGGCAGTGTTTCCCCTTGACTGAGCAGTTTCAGTCACCTCTGATTCTGTTTCCATGCCGACGAGGACTGTCACATCACACAACTTTACAGAACTTTAAAGAAGTTCTGACGTCCATTGATCACATCTTTCATATTTTATCTGGTATTTGGTCATAGGTATGATATATAATCAATTTCCCTATGGGGATAAATAAAGTATTGATCAATAGATTGATCAAAACATTATTGATGACATCTTCAGTTTTTTTTAAATATCCAATCAGAAGAAATATCTACATTATAGCTGTTGTCCTGATTTGAGTTTCCAATTCAGATTCAGATTCAGATTTCATTTATTTTTGTCATTGCACAGACCAATGATCTGGCAATGAAATGTCATAAAGCAGCACAGAGTAGAAAAAAAGAGCAGAGCAGATATACAACAAAATTTTAATTCTTGCACAGCATGTAATGGTGTGTGAGTTAAGGTGTGTCCGTGCTTTATGTGCTGGCTTGTACTGGGAGCAGATACTAGTTGACATTTGCCCATTTTTAATCTATCAGTAGTTTTTGCTGCACAGTAAGGAGCAAAGGAGGTTCATCACTGAAAAAACAACTCACTAGAAGTTTCATTACATTGAAATGAATGTAAACACGAGGGACTGACAAGCCAATGCCAACAAATGACCACTCTTCACATAAACACAAGCAAAGTAAGCACGAATCTTGGGTGTTGAACCTTTAAATACTGAACTTATTTTTCTGTTATATTTCATTTCTGAATGTTACTGACTGCAAGTGCTTAAATATATAATATTTGAGTAGGTCACTGTTGTTTAAGTGTCATCACAAAAAAAAAAAATGCAACCATATCCTCAAGGCTCAGATGCAAGGAAAGGAAACACTTCAGCATTATATGTTGGCAAGTACAGCCCTGCCAACAGCGGCGGTTCATACTGCAGAGGAAACTACGATGCAGGCACGATGACACTAAACCGTAACAGTTTACTAATTCATCTATTTCAGGCCTCTACTAGAACAAAATCAACAAAAACTAAATACTGAATGAAATGCTTTCTTTGGAAAACTGTGCTTTGGCAGGTTTTTGACTCTGTCTGTTCATAGGGCATCGTTCCAAGGACAGTGTGTGTCATAGCTTCACCCAGAGAGGACGACTGAATCACAACAGGGATATTTCTCCACTTTACGCTGCAGCTCAGCCGTTTATTGATGTTCCGCGTCACTTATTGGCTGTGTGGTGTTCGCATCTTGCTCACTTCTCGTATCTCCTGGCCTGCGCCATTATAGGACTGCAGCTCCGCTAGTATCCCATGAGCCTCCTCCAGCACAGCGCTGACCTGGTTCCACACGGCTGTTTCTGCCTCTGTAGGCTGGGCATCTTGGGAGAGGAAAGATGGAGGGAAAGAGGGAAAGAGAGAGGAAGGTGGAGAAGATGAAGAAGAAGATGATGAAGAATGAGAAGATGATGAAGAAGACAAAGCAGAAGAAGGAGTGGGAAGTGAAAGTGGGATGTCAGGTGCAAAAATGTCAAGGGGCGGTGGCAGAAAAAGTGGATGAAAAATGGAGTGAATACAAGAGAGGAAGAGGAAAAAGTAGAGGAGATTTATGGAGAGACACAGAGGTTAGTCAGGCAGACATGAACTGATGAAATGAGTCTAAACGGCCAGATAACGACCAAAGTACAAACAGTGTCTACAGTTAGTCTCCACACACTGTGGTGTTCAGACGCACTGGGCTACAGTCAGAATCTGGCCAGTGAATGAACACTTCCACTTCTCCATCAGAGAACTGTATCAGGAGATCTGCCAGTCACACTCTGTCGCACGCCGAGCTCGGATTTAGAGTTAGGAACCAGAGGATGACGAGTCCCTTTTCCTTCAGGGATTCATTTGGATGAGGATGTGAAAAGTCATTAAAAGTGATTCAATGTCTATAAGTTGAACATTTCAATGGTTTTTCCAGCGTTGGAAAAATGCTGCATTTGGACGACGTGTCCGACTCCTGAACTCTAATCACCTCGGCTGTTCATTCAGATGAGATTGATAAAAGCTTGGATCGGGGTAACTATCCCATCAAAACAGCATCCATCTTTTTTTTTTCCTCTTCTCACTTCTTCATTACTCTCATATGAACCTCGTCTACAAGATGATCTGGGATTAATGGAAGCCTCGTTAGAGCGTCCTCTGGGCACGCTCAGTCAATTTCTTCCCCCGTTTACTGTAACACACACACACACACACACACACACACACACACAGAGACATACTGTAAAGTCAGTGTTTTGCTGCAGGGCTCCTCCCAGTCACAGTTGTGCTGTGTTTGTCCGTGTGGCGTGCTGCGTACACACGGGACAGATGAGGCATTTGAGGGACACCATTAAAGACGTGTCCTCCTGAGTAATCGCTCTGCCTTGTTTTCTCTTCTTTGTGTATCTATGGGATGCCTGTGTTGATGCGTGACTCAGGTATAAAGTCGGTGTTTGCCCAGGCGTCTCACTACGCGCAGTAGCACATAGTGATTATTTTTGTACCCAGAGCTCTGGCCTCCCTGCTGTGGAACGGTAATCAGGGAATATTTACCATCCGACGAGCACAATGAACGGCCTAACGAGCATGGCGGCATTTAGAGACAACTTTGTACCATAGTGCTCTTACAGTCCTCTGATTGGATAATAACTAAATTGGACCAATGCATGCTTGTTACATTATTGTAATTTTTAAAGAATAGTTTGGAATATATCACATTTTCTTGATTACACAGACACAATCAAAGAAAGTTTTATTGACTACTTTATGAAAAATAAATAAATAGATAAACATTATTATTCATTATTAGCAGTTGGAATTGGAATTTCCTGCCATTTCAATGGCTGTCCTTTATGGAGGACCAGCTTTGCCATAATTAAAATACATGTGGAAATATAGAAATGGCTCAATTTGCAATTGCGCTACTTAAATTTTGTTTAAAAAAAACTCTAGTAAATGTTTACTTTAACATTTCAATTTCTGTATCGTTTATTTATTTTGTTCTTATTTATATTGCTGTTTTTCCTTCTTTAATTTTTATCCCTGTATATTTTACATTTAGGGATGTTCCTTTTATGTTTATGCCTGTTCCTTTTGTATTTATCCCTGTTTCTTTTGACATAAGCAATATCTCACAACCGACTCGCACTAAAAATTGCATTGATTTAGGTTGTACAGGTGGGTCGGCCAGCTTGGTTCTTTTTGAAGGAATTTACTGTTTCATTAGTCATTTCAGTACAAAGAATGACAAACACTCCACAAAAATAAGCCTCCCTAACTCTCTTTCTGAAGATGCCATCACTGCGTCCTTGGCTTTGCACTAGAATATAAGCAGTTCGTTCAATGCCAGCTTAAGTATTTTTGTATTGTGAAATAAATGGAGCTAGTGCTGCTGCTGTGGAGACAGACACCGGGGGAATTGGGGGTAAATGTTATCTGGATGTGGTGGATTGTTCTTGGTTGATGCTAAATGCACGATGATGCGACGGTGCTTTTTGCAAAATACAGAAAGGAGGGAAGTTTTGGTGGAGCACACAAAGAAGTGAATCATGGTATTCAAATGGCCTCATCTCTACAAAACAACACCGCACATGAGGATACACGGCTGTGTTAAAAGTTGTCATTTTTTCAAGCTGTAGCTGCAACTCGGAGGTGGTTGTTTTGTCGTGTAGCGAGGCGGACGTTCAAACAGTAACGCACAGATGGCACAAGGAAGGAGAATGACAATCCAGCCACTGCATGACAGAAGTGTTTACTTTTATTTCCTCTGAGCACATCCAACGATCCGGACTACAGAGGAGCAGAAGAAAAACGCTAAAGAACTTGGGAACAAATGGGATTTGGGTAGAAAAAAAAAGTAACTCTACATAGGATTTAGTGTGCTGGCTGTTATCGTGGATAAATGAGAGGCTGGCGTTGAAGAGGAGTTCAATAACACAACATACACTCTTTTATTACTGAGCTGCAGTGTCTGCTACTGCACCATGGAGGTCTATTTTCAGTCATTAGTTAGTACCTGTTTTCACATGTCCATAAAGTTAGAATAACTGTGTTTTCAGACACGTTCCTCTTTCTATAGGTAATAATAACCACCTATGATTGCATGCAACAACCGCATTCTACATTAGTTTTGCAAAAACAGACCCTGGCACAAAATTCCAAAAACACGTTCAACCCTTTCATGCATAATGGTCACTAGAATGGACAGCTATTGTAAAGTTCTTCCGTCTTATTTAATGTCTTAATGACACAGCTGATAAAAAAATCCTGAAGTAGGTTATCGTAATTTGTGCATGAAAGGGTTAATGTAAATACAGGTGCACAAAAAGCCTTTCTTTCTTTATTCATTCATGTTTTAATTTAATAGTGATTTTTAAAATTCAAAATAATCATGGTTTCAGAAACTTTCATCTTTTTTATTCCTATTTATACACATATTTAAAGATCTTTGACCTGATGTAATGATTACCTACTGAGCCCTGTCACACTTTATCTATCAATAATAAACCACACTGTCACAAGAATTTCATGAGAAGAGGCAAAAAAAATGTTTTATTCCAACCTTATGGAAAACAGTGTATAGGGTACTTTGCTTCAGTTTTTGCATTTTAAGCACTACGACACTACGATATTGTCAATTACTTATAATTCCACTAGCAGCATCAGTCAGCCCTTAAATATATTCCTAAATATTTCAACAAGTGTGAGGTTGTTAACTTGTTAGAATAAGCTAAAAATGTTGATCAGCTAATTTTTTAACTCGGTCATCGTCTGTTTCTATTTATAAAAACGGAAACACGAGACGGCAAATCATTAGCATTTTTCATTTGTGGGCGTCATCTTTGCAATCGGACACAAATGGCCCGATGGCATCTTGAGTTTACACCAAGCTCTGAGTTGTGCGACAGAGGTGACTGTATCTCTGGGGAGGGGAGGAGAGCTCACAGATGGCACAGGGTGGGTGATGGGGAGGGGACACATGTCTAAAGCTGCTATGCCCCAGTCTGACTCATTCCTCTTCCTTTTGAAGTAAAGTGAATCACAGGCATAATAAATGAGGGGGAAAGTCAAGCCATTTGACGGCTGACGTGTCTTGCCAGCAGTGAGCTCTCCCGCTCTCGCTGTTAAGAGTCGGTAAAAGTAGGAGGAAGCCAGCTGTTGAAGAGGGAGGCAAGGCCGAGGAAAGGCAGAAAACGCTGGGATACACTGCAAAGTATAGATTAATGATGAACTTAGTCTCATAATCACAGTCAAAATCTTCAACGCATTTATTTAACGCTGCTGAAATATCTCCTAAAGTAGGTATCTTCTGCAAACGTCAACTTCTTTATTTTTTTTTTTACTCCAGAAGATTTTTATAGTGATTATGAAACCCAGCTGCTTTGACGAAAGGCATTTTCTCTACGCAAAAACACAAGATTGCATTTAGAAAATGCAGAAAAAGGGAGGTTTAACAGTTGGTTCGGTATCTCATTTACAGTTTTTTTTTATTTTTATTTACACATTCAAAGTCCACAAACACACCCATATCCACACTCACACACACACACGCACATGCACGCACGCACACACAAATATTGATAGTCAAACACACCATAGGTCACACAACACAGGATGAGGAGATGAGGAGGTGGAGGGATGAAGATGGACAGTCTTAAGCCATCCTCATCCCCAAAACAACAGAAAACCCACACAGGACCAGCATTCTTCTTTTTTTCTCTCTCTGCTGTTTGTGTTGCTCAGGAGCCGAGATCAAAGCATCATTGTTGTCATTTTTCTCCAGCGTCATCTTGCCATTGTGCGTCTGTCTGAATTTAATAAGACGTGTTGCGTGTGAATAAGACCCTTTTAGAAAGAAGCCGAATGACTTTCAAATGCCAGTCCCTGGGGTAGGAATCAGAAGATAAAGGAGAGAAGAAGAAGGAGGAGGAGGAGAGTAGCTGTGGAAGAGGGGGTGGGGGGTTTATATAAGGACGTAAGAGATGACACACTGGTCAGTGGAGATCAATGAAATGAGGGGAAAATAAAGCAAAGGCAACACAGAGAGAAAGGGTTAACTAAAAAAAATAAGAAGCGGATGGTCTCACGTTCAAAGTCAAGGAAAACTATTGGGCCATGCTCAAGTTCGGCGCAAGCCAGCACTTTCAGGAGGTTTCCCATGAGCCCCCTGGAACAGAAAGAGGGGAGAAGTCTGTGGGTGATGAAGGGATGGGTGTCGGGGTTGTGCACGTTTGTGTATGTGTGTGAGCTGAATGCGCACGTGTGGCATGTGAGAGTTGATGGCCTTGAGGAGTGGGGGGGGGTGGACTGGACGTGAGGGGTGTTGTCGGATGGTACGCTGGACGTATGTGGTGGGTGAAGCATGGCAACATGAACACAGAGTCGCTCTGATCCCACTCTGACAGGCTGAGTTCAAACATAGCGTCCTGGAGGTCAAAGGTCAAAATAAAACTTTTGGATAAATAAAGATTTTGATTGAGTTTGGAATTTGTCCCACATTTTTCTAATGTCTGTATTGGTATTGTTAAAACAATAGCAATGAAATCACATTTTGTAAGGTTTTTGAGTGACTGCAAGAAAGGTAGAACATTAGAGCTGTGTGATATGTCCCAAAAAAATACAAATGAACCCGAACTGATCATATCATGACATGTTTCTGTTAGAAATGGAAGGTATTTACATGTCCTTCATTGTGCAAGTCTTCGGTTTAATGTATATAAATGTATACGTTTAATGCTTAAATAGAACACACACCAAATAAGTATAGGCCTTGAATGGGAATATGATCAAATGCTATTCCTGTTGTAAAAACTGTACTATTTGAATTAAAACAAAACTGAAAAGAGGCCGAATTACTGGCAAAGCATATATATATATATAAAACATATAAGCTTTTAATTGTGGCAACTACAGACCACTCAGATTATAAACACTGTTGCCCATAAATTTGGAATAAAATAATGTCTTTTTATGAGATGAATGTGTTTTATTCATAGTAAGCAAAGTGCAACTGGGACTGAGTATGGAATCATAGCACTTGGTCAAAGGTACTTGATGTGTATAAATGTGAATACAAAGAGTCATGCGTCTGAAAAACAAATTAATCCAACTATATGGGCAATGGCACGTGATTAGATTAGATTAGATACCTTTATTAGTCCTTTATTAGTTATATAAAGTCTACTGAAACACTAAGTGCACCTGTGCTGTAGAGGAATGCACATAAATGCAGAACGCAATAATGCACTAAAGGCTATGAGTTATGGCAGTTTTGAACTCCAGTCCATAGCAAGTAGATATTTATATATATTCATATCACACAGCCCTGTTCCTGTTTCACATGTTCACATTCTACTGAAAATGCAACTGCTTTGGATTTATACTGACGCCTTTTCCTCTCTGTCATTTCTCCAACTAAACACACCCGGGCACCATGTTTACACCCCCATAGGCTGGTACATCACAAAGAGTGGGACTACAGCGCATCTGATAATGACAAACCACACCCAGAGCTACGCTCCATCACACCATCAACAACTCACCGACACTGTACCTCCCCCTGACTTTCCACTCAAAACACCTCCGCTCTACACACACACACACACACACACACATATACGCTCACATTTCAAGCACACAGACACGTGCACGCACCCCAGCGCTCACTTACTTTCAAAGTCCAGGAAAAAATGTGGACAGTTCTCTAAATCCTTGCCAAGGACCTTAATGAGGTTCCCCATGGCTGGCGACCTGGACGGGAGGAAACAACAAAATGCATACAGTACACAGGACCTGGCAACCCTGACGCATAACACACAACATGCACATGGAGAGCGCAGCAGGTTGGAAGCGTTTGATTTGTCTTACCCATCTGCACTTCTGTAATTATCCCCGTTCCCTTTCCCTCATCCTTCCTTCTGTCTAAGCGATATGTCTGACATTCCAGTCCCACGGCTGATCCCAGTTTGCATCCAGTCTATGGTGTATTTGATTAGGAGGGAGCCCTTAAATCCAGGAGTGAATCATTGAGCTCACTCACTGGGAGTCACTTGAGCAGGGCAGTGGTTTTAATCCATTTACATTGCTATAGTAACCTAATAAAAGTCTGCTATTTACGGGCTACTCATCCCGTAATGATTTTTGTGTACGGGGGTCTATAGATACTTTATGACAAGCTCTTTATAGTTCACATCCATAGAGCAGACACCAGAGCAACTGGAGGTCAAATAGTAAAGAAGCTCAGAGCACCACAGCGTCACACGCAGGTCAAACAGATGACGTGTGCTGGTGCAGGAATAGAACCTTTTCCCAGCCAAGGTACGGGCGTCCCTTGCTTTACTTTTATGCGCTATCCATTCCAGGAGTCAAACAATTCCCCTTAAGTCTAAGCATCTTATCAACTTGTAGTTGGCATTTCAGGTCACAAAGATGTAGATAAGATAGAAGTGTAAGTATTTATGTAGATGGGAAATAGAGAGATTAGAAACTGATGCTACCGCATCTGAATTCACAAAAGCCTACTGTTGGTTTGTGTAAAAACATCAGATGCATCACACACAGGTTGAATAAGTCATTATTTAACCTGTAGGTGTGGATCAGCACAAGCACGTTCAGAAGATGGACACATGCACCAGAGGTGAAAAGAATGCAAAAAATTGTTTTTTTTAAATGCAGCAACCTGGGTTTTAACTGAACTTGTCATTAATGTTCAGCTTTATGGAAGACAAGAGGTTAAAGTCTGCAAAAGGAATGTCTGTCTGAGTAAATGTCAAGATATGTAGTCATTTGAGTCTTATTGTGAATAGAGATATTTAATAAAATAAAGGCTAAATGGACAGATTTTTTTGGCATAAACAGAATGAGGAGCATACTTGATCTGATTTTTTTCCCCCAAATAACAGACAATGCATTTATATGATTTTAAACAAGTGCTTGTTTAAATGGCTGCCACAGCAACAGGAAATCCTGTGTCTTTGCGTTAGCTAGACCTCACATGGTATCTGTTTGGTTTTATGTTTCCACCAGTAGCACAGTAAGATGACTTGCAGTTTAAAATCATTTGGTTCAGGGGGAGAAAAGGGTCTATAAAGAACATAAAACTATATATTTTTTGTATCTTTACAATTAACAACTGTCAAAGAATCACAGTAGGTCAAGGTGGAAAGTCCATTTGGCATTTCTCTTATTTTCCTGCACTTTACTGATCTATTAATGTGGAGATGCGTGAACATTAATCTTCCAAAGTGATTTTGTCACCTGCTGCACAGCCAGACCTGTTCTTCTCTAGTACATTTAAATTACATTTTTAGCATCTGTGCGCTTCTATTTCAGTCACTGTTAAAGTCCCAGTCACTTATGAGTATCTGGGCCAGTCTTTATTACATGCTATTCATGTTTTAGAGCTGGTTTCTCGGAAAATAATCTAAAACCACAAATTAACCCTGCATTCAAAGGTAAATACAAGTTTATATCACATTTAAACACTTCCCATGAGTCCTACTGGATACTGCAGAGGTGGAGTCGACCAATCAGAGCAGACTGGACCCTTAGATTTCTGTTTTTGCTGAATTATGTCCACATGCAAAGGCAAAATACCACGCTGCATAAATGAATATTAATTTCCATTTGCTGCGGCCATCCTTAAAGCACTGCAACCATAATGTGACAAATTTATTTCATGGTTAAAATCCTTTAATATTAAGAGGGAGGGGCTGGAACACCTCATGTGAACTAGAGTGTGAATTGCATTAAAAAAAAAAACATAACAAAAAGCAACACAAATCAATAGCCTAAAATGGTTCTTGGCTGTACCAGAGACGATTCTCGGTACTGAAAGGCGAGCAGCTGCAAAGTTTCACTTCCTGTTGTGCCCTTTGTGATCTATATGTTAGCACAGTAGAGCCCTATCAGTTTTCCTTGCGAGAACGATTTATGTGCAGCATTAGCATGTTTACGAGATGCCACCGTCCCACACGAAAAAGAAGAAAAAAAAAAGAAAGCATGGTCTTTTCACTGTTACTCAGCAAGAATGGGTGTTGCAATGCAGCACTGAGGTCCAGACACGGAGGAAGGAGGAAATAGGGATAGCCTTACACCGCCCAGCTGCTGAGACAGCGTGCTGACTTTCTCTAAAGTAGCAATTTCACATTCAGATGAGATGTGTATTTATTGTACTGCATGTCTGCTTCCCATCTACAAAATTTGTCAAGCAAAAAAAAAAAAAAAAAACAGTGAAAAAAGACCCTCTATATGCTGAGTCACTGCTGTAACCGGTGAGCTTGGGCACACACTCTCTTCCTGACTTCTGGACCACCTGCTCCAATCATTCTGTGAATATATGAATAACAGATGGGTATCTTTAGCCTGACAAGGTGATTGCAAAGGCGAAGTCAAGCTGAGATTGGGATCACAGACTTATTGAAAGCAACAAAAGCTTTCTGACATTTCAGTGTGTGAGCGTGTGTGCGTTAAAGGTAGCCATAATATTCAGGTCACACACACACACACGTATTAAACACGCGCACACACAGAGGCAGCCCGGAGCAGCATGTGGTCCGTCCTAAGAACGGTGCTCGGCCGATGGTTGCCAGGATACTGTTGGCCTGGTGATATCATCTGCTCAGCCTCAGCAGAAGATGTGGAGGGGGAAAGAAAAACCCATTCAGCTCCTTCACGCTTTGGGTCAGTGGCGCACAACGCTGATCTCACTCACAGTTTAGTATTTGTGAGACTTGAACCGATTGTTATCAGAATATTTCAGCAGCTGATCGAGTCTGAAAACCCAGCAGCGTCTCGCTCCACTGCTCTTACCCTGGTTTCCTATGACCGCTCCAGATCCTTCTTTTATCTTCTGCCGTCAGTTTTGTCTCTGTCCTCCTGCTCGTCTCCTGTCTCGGTCCGTTCTGCCTTGTGATTGGTTAATCCCTGGTTCGCTCAGACTGGGCTGATAACAGTGGTCCCTCGGCAGCACCGGTTGCTCCTGTTTCCTTCTCTTGGAAACTGCTGTAAACTTGTCGTGATCTTTCTCCGTCCGTCCGTCTGTCTGTCTGTGTGTGTGCATCTCTGACCACTTCACACTTCTCGTTTTCAGCCGTCTATTTAAAGACCTGTGGTTTTCACTGCGAAGATTTTGTACTTGATTTGTGTGCTGCTCTATTTCTGTTTTTCTTTGGTCGTTGGCCATTTTGGCATTTTTTGTGTGAAAGGTATAAAGTACGTTCATATCTTTTAATGTGTCTGGTTGTGTTCTCTGTACACACATACTGAAAAACTAAAGCTCTCCTTTCTCCATTTTTGACCCTGACGTCAGAATGGGTGCATCAAAAAATATCCCCCTCCAGCTCTCCACTCTGCATCACTTCTCCATTTCACCACTCAGCACCACTCTCATGACTCCTCTGGCCTTGTCATGTCACAACATATTTCTCTCATGGTGCCATTCAGTCTCACTGGTGGCCCTGGAGGTGCAAAGTATTCAAGTGTCGCTATGGAAATCAGAGTTGGACTGCAAAAACACACGTTTCCTTCTAAATATTTTGATTGGCATCCATGTCATATGCTACATAAAAAACAGTGGATGCATAACCGTCACTGTTGAGAGACTAAGTTGTAGCGTTTTGTGAATTAGGAAGTGTGGTCAGCAGTCACTGGTCGCAGTTTCTTTTTCATGCAATCACACACAGTGTTTGCAGTCAGTCAGTGTGAAACTGGAGGAAAGTGCCTCTCTTATGCAACCGACACACAGATCTCATCTGTAGTCTAGTAGGAGAAACTAAACCGAGGGGCTCCTCCAGTCCCAAAAAACACACTGCCGGGCTCCCACATGGTGTCTGAAAAGCAAACCTGGTCCCGTCTGGAAGCCAAGCTGCAAGACAAGGCCTCGCGGCTTCCTTTCAGCTCCCACTGAAAGATGCCTCCTGTTCCGCCCGGGAGCTTCATCAGTGTGGATTTAGTCCACCACAGAAGCACTACTGCTGCTCTTTGCTAACTCTAACCTCTATTAACAGAAAGATAATACCATCTGAACTACTTTTCTCTCCCCACAATGCTCTCTTTTCTGTCATACTCTGGCTCACTGGGTGTTCAGTGGCCTGTGAATCCAACCCATTGAACAGCTGTACTGTATACGGCGGATGCAGCTACTTCACTCTCTCAGCTCTGCCCATCACTGTTTCCCTTCCTGTTCCATAAACCGTCCATCAGTGTCCAATGCACCCATATGGTGTTCCTGACTGTGCCCCTATTCCTCAGCTGTTGTTCTGGTTTTATTTTCAGTGTTTTCTGTTTATATTTTCCACTCCTCATTTCCTATTCCTACCTTCGCTTGTGTTTATCCCTCTGGAACACTTCACTGCATCAACCAGGGCTTGTCAGCTCCACACAGTGGTTACAGCATCAGCACCCACCACCTGACATAGACACACAGACAGATGGACGGACAAGAAAGGAGGTTAATGTCACTTCAACAGCATCCAGAGCACAGTGTTCACAAAAGCATAAATATCGAGATGCTGATTTTAGACATAGGAAACTAAAAGGGCACCAGAGCAAAGAATGATATAGTTGAACAAAGACAAGGTTGACAATGTAAAGACCTTGACCACAGGTGTGTCGTGATGGTCTTAGTCTTCACTTTGGTTGTCTTCTTATAGTCTGGCAGATGTTCTAACAATAAATAGTCTTTTGAATTGGAATTTGAATACAATAGAAATCCTGATTCGTCTGCAGTAAATCCAGCCCCAGAGATTACATTGAATGTTTTTGGTGTAACACTGCTGGTAGGCACTTTAAGCACTAATCCTAAAACCCATATTAAGTCCATTCCCACTGTCTCCAAGAGAGACACATATTTTATTTCACATGCGCAAAAGACGTCCTGACATAAGTGACCATGCAGGAACACACTGTGTTTATGGAGGTAAATATGGCGGCATCTTGTCTCGGTGTAGAATTGGAACGTTTGTCACATTTCAGTGATGTAAAGGTCGAATAAATACAAACAAGCGATTCAAACTGAAGTCACATTGTAAAATATCAGACATGTATCGTATTAAGAACCAAATATGAAGGTGGCATGGGTCAAATTTTTAAAAATGTGATTTGTACTGCTCAAACTGTCTTTAACAGATCAGACACAGGTCACATATGGGCAAAAAAAAAAAAAAAAAGGATTTGGGTCACATTTGCCTGCAGCGTAAACGTAGCATATATGACAACCAGACGGTACTTATTTAAACTTGATCATTGAAACCACCTCCATTAAATATTACCTAATTGACCATTAACTAATTAACCAGTATTTGTTATGATTCGGGTTTGTGCCAAGCTGTATTTTGTTTGTCCGGGGTTTTATTTTGGTGACTTCCTGTTTTGTCCGGCATGTGCTCCTCATGTGTCTCTAGCTTCACCTCTAGATTCCTCACCCACCTGTGTCGCGTTTGTAATTATTCCCAATGTGTCCCACCTGGGTGATTCCCCTGTGTATTTAAGCCTGGTCGTGTCTCCCTGTCTCTGTCAGATCGTTGTTCCTCGTGTCCAGTCACTGCACCTCCACCTTGCCTGTCTTGAGAATCTTGTGAGTGAGTATTGGTTAGTTTAGCTGTGAATTGTATAGTCTAGTCTTGTTAAATTCTTGTCTTGTATTCTAAATTGTTATATTTCCTCTTTAGAATGATTTTGTGTTTTCTAGTTGTTTGGTTTATTTAATAAATTTAGATTTTTCTTCGACTGAGCGAATTTGAGTTTCTTTATTTATTATTCATTTTTCCCGTTGTGGGACTCTTTTAGTTGTAATTAACGCTTATCCCAGTTTTTTTGAGCGGCGCTTTTTGTTTAAATATTGTCTTTCATAGAATAATTATTAATGTGACGTTTGTAAATTCGTGGTGAACGCAAAAATAACAATCTTTAACTTTGAATCTAGTCTGGTCTGCATTTGGGTCTGTTTCCATGTGTGATCCTGTCAGTATTGTTGTATTTCTCTACTGAGTTCAAATTAAATGTTATTACCTTTTAAATATTTATTAACTGTCCACCTTATAGATTTTTTAACTGTCGTATAAATGAAAACCAATGCACATGCATGTGGAACCCCTGCTTTGCACATGCGCTACATGTCGTGCATGTGTGGAACCAATCTGGTGCTTCTGCGACCAATCGAGCAGTGACGCTGGCGTCACCGACAGAAAAAGTAAATTACGGAGGATATGTTTGAGGAAGATGGAAAAAAAACCCACCAACATTTATCTGAGGTTGGACAAATATTCCTGCTGTTTCTGTGCCTTTGTGGATCTTATGTATGTTTTGGACCTAAATACTGGATTATATTTGTTGGACTGTTTGGAGGAAAACCAGACCATATTTGTTGGATGGATGGATATTCGACAACCTTCAAATGCACGAAAATGCACATTTCACACATTGTGCTTTTCTGGAAAACAACCATTTGTGAATATGGTGATGCTGTTGTGCTTGGGAATAGTTTATATATTCGGAAAGATCAGTTTGTTAGCTTTCATTTGATGCGCAACAGGTGGAGGTATATTAATGAGTGAGCTACATATGTGGGTTTATAAAATGATACCGTCTACGTCCAGGGACCAGACTGTTCAGAGGCTGGTGATGAAAGAGCTGTGATTGATCTCTGCAATGGGATATTATGACAGGCCACTTTTAAATACTGTGTTATCTGTAAACATTATAAAGCTTTCCTCATGCATGTTCACGCCGTTCTTAGCCCCCTGTCCAAACTGTACCTCTGTCAAATAGGGTTATGTGAACTGGATATCTTGAAAAAGAGAAAATATGCAGACATTCGGATATTTTTAGTGCCCCAAAACACAAAGTAAGAGCCCCATAGACGATCACTTCAAAAGATATTCGATTAAACAATGTTAACAAGAAATAAGTGAAATATGCAATAATGTGGACATGTTGTATATGTCACTGGGCAGCAGAAAGAGAGACCAACAGTTTTGTTCTTTAATACAACTAGAAACCTGCTGAATGTATGAAGTACATTTGGGTTTCTGGTGATTCATATTGTAGGAGATGTGTAGGATTTAAAGGAGCCTGTTTGTATTTGCATGCAGAAATAAAGAGACGTGAAGTGATCCTCTTAGTGAGTTATATTATCATTTCTGTCCCTTTAATATTTTCATAATGTGTTCTGTCTGGGGCCGTCCTCTAGGAGAAATTCCAAAACAGACCCACATTCCTTCTCTAGATAAAAGTATGAAACCACTTATCAAAATGCACCAGAATACAAAAAATAGCATCTACTGGTTACAAAAATTTCTGGGGGACAACCCTCCAGACTCTCCTTTTAAGTTGTCCCACCCACACTTTTTTTTTTCTTCCGGCACCCATGAGACTAAGCCTATTAATCTTATCTTTTTCAATGAGAATTTTTCCAGCAATGTGTTACTGGTGTAAGTATTAACACTACCACAACTGCCCTTGCATCATCTCATCAGGAGAAAGTGCAGACAGGAGAGAGGCGGGGGACCTTTGAAGAATAGTTGCTAGGGAAACTCAGCCTCTTATTCTCATGGCAACACAGCCTGGTAATATGCCGCGTTATCAATCAGGTTGGGAGGACGGATGGATTGACTCTGCTGTTTCTAATCTCTTTAGTGTGTGGAAAGGAAAAATATTGCCTTTGCATAGTGGGGGTTGTAAACACCATCCATTTCTGGATTTACATGAGGAAGCCTTTACTGATTGTGCGTTGCCTTCAAGTAAATTATCCACTCCACTCATTGATCTCACATCTTTGCGAAAGGCTAAAGGTCAGGCTGTGCACCGGATGTGAATGAGGTCAAGAGGTGAAAACTTGAACTAAACCTGATTTTTAAGGTGAAGTATGTCTATTGAGTAAGTGTCTCTGCTCATTTGGCTTCAGCCGTTCTTAAACTAGCATTAGCACTGGGATTAAAACATTTTAATCTTCGCCGTGCCAATAGTCGTGTACATCTGAAAGTTTTAAACCACCGAGAGGAGGTTGCTTGAGGTTCAGTGTAGCGCCAATTAAAGAGCAGCACTTTGCAATAGTTGTCATAACTATTAATGGTTTTGTCAGATTAGAGTGAGAGCACACATCTAATTTTTTTCAACCTTCCAAGCTCCGACTGCAACACGCTGATGGATTACTGTTTTCACTCCAGCTAATTAGCTGAGTGCACTATTTTGCCTTTTGAGCAGTATGACACCTGTCTGTGTGCCACAACACAGAATTAAGATGCACTGTATTCTCGTTGCAGATGGTTTTTAAGTTCGTCTTATCATTTGATTTTTTTTTTCACAAGGCTATTACAGTTACAATTAATGATCATCTTTAACTGGATACAGTTAAGTCCCGGCTAAATGTAATCTATCAATAATAAATCACACAGTCACAATTATTTCATGAAAGGAGGTAAAAATATTATATTCTAAACTCCTGGGCAACAGTGTATAGTCATAGTTGTACTTTCCTCCTGTTTTTCCATTTAATGCTAACTCCACTATTATATTGTCAGCTATTTCACTCCACTACATTTGTTTTACACATGTAGTACATGTACACTGTTTATAGCAGTGGCCAGCAGTGATATCCTACCCGACTTAATCCATCTCTTAAAACCATCATTCTGATACATGGATCTACACATGATGTATTTAGAACAAAACACATACAACTGTATCACCTGAACATAAAGTCACCTACAACAGAGTTGTATTAGTCTACTGAGTACACTAATAGCAGAGAAACAAAAGGAAACGACATCGATAAGACACAGCGACCGACCCAGGTGTGCACGGTGCAATGGTCTGACCCAGTTCCGACCGGCACCTCCGTCCGCACAGTTGATGCACCGATCACGCGCGTGCACCGATAGTGTGCACTTATCGAGGTGCACTGATCAGTGCAGGCGATCGGTGCACGGATTGGGGCAGCGCACCGATCACGGACCCAGGCTTTGGACAGGCACAGACCCATGGGTCCGTGTGTACCCAGGTCTGGCGTGGTCGGCGCGATCTACCAAGCAAAGTGTGACCGAACATCCAAGGTCCATGCTTGTCGGAAATATTTCATGAATATATTTTTAACAGTAATATTAACTTACTTTTGGGAGCCTACCAGCCAGGTGTGCGTTCATAGTTATCAGCTATGTGGCAGGGGTCACCAGTCTCTCTTTACAGTGTCTTTTCTTGAAAAGTTTTTCTTGAGAATGGCGTTGTAATT
>JAPTHA010000003.1:10367487-10383566 GCA_029814585.1 Gymnapogon annona
TGATTGATTGATTGATTGATTGATTGATTGATTGATTGATTGATTGATTGATTGATTGATTGATTGATTGATGCACAATGTCATTATCATGGCGCACTGCAATCAGTTAGTCCTGTTCCATCACATTACTTGATACTTGACACGACTTGGTCTGTATGACCATTTTTCTATGTGATATATTTTTTACTCTTGTTTTAATTTTAATGTAATTTTCAGTAGTTGCTACTAAAATTTTGAGGTACATTTGCATTGTGTTTTTCATTCCCATCATTTCTTTACGCTACACTTTATTCATTAACATTCTTGTCGAATACTGGCTTTTTTTCTGATCGTTTATCTATCAAACCCCCTCGTCACAGACACAAATGGCCGGAAACCATTACTCGTGGTGCTTGTCATTGGCTTTTTGTTACTTTATCTCCACAAGTGACGGACATGTGATGGTGATCCATGTTGATTTTCACATTGACTTTCATGAGGTGCCACTTGTGCAAAATGGATGACGCTGAAGAGTGGAGGCAAAGTAGCCACCCTGTTACTGGGCAAAGGAGCCGGGTTAACCCATGATTTGTCCATGAAGCTGTGCCAATGCCAAAAGGGGAATCTGTAGGGGTGGGGGTAGCCCCCCCCCAGCCTGGCAACAGCCCCTTTTTCCCTTCCCCCCATATTGGGTACCCACATAGGAAGAGAGCAGGGGAAAGAAAAGGAGTGATGCTATTGTGTCTCCTCCTTGGCACAGGGATCCATTTAAACGCTATCAGCTGAAAACAGATCCTGGATCAGGATCTGTTATATCTATTCCTTATATAGTCCATAAGATGTCCTGTGTCTTCACATGCTGTACATCCAACCGCGTCTCCATGTGTGTCTAGACTGGAGCTTCCCACTAACCCCTAGTTGTCCAGACCTCTCCTCTCCCCCCCGAGGCTGAGCTGATTAACAGTAATAGGAAACAACAATGCATGATAATGTGAATTATAATGGACCAGTGGAGGCGGTCTTTGGTCTTACGCCATATGAAGCCAATGGTACAATAATAGTGTACACGAGCCCTGCAGCGAAGGCCCAGACACAAACAAAAGCATGACAGACTATAGGTTAATGTAAATGGAAAGGACATAGGAAGCCTGGAGGGCCTGAAAGGAGGTCCTCAGTATGATTCACACAAACATGAAGATGTGAATTAGTCTATTTTAAACAGATTTGGAGCTGCCACAGTGTACACACAATTACGTTTCAGTGCGATGAAGTCATCATTTTGTTCTACTTTTTTTTTTCAATTGTTATATCTCCAAAATGAGTGACACTCAATTTAAAACTGTGTTTTTTCTTTCTTTCTTTCTGGTTCATGAAATTTTGGAGTGAATATGTGGTTTTTACCCAAGAGCAGCCAAGTGTGGTTAGAGTGTTTTCACTCTGCAGCAGCCCAGGCAGTTATTGGCCTTCGTACTCTACTCACTGTCTACATTTTCCCCCTCACTTCTTCCACAGCTGTTGTTCAGCAACCCTTTCTTCTCCACCATCGCTCAGCCGCCCCAGCGTTAGTGAAGGTGTCACAAAAGGCAGTTTGGAGATGAGTGGAATTGCAGTCTGTCACAGTGCAGACGGACAGCACTGGTAGAATGTACCTGAGAGCGTTTACACTTCAGGTTTCTACATCACAATGATGATGAATCTCAACTGTTCCCAACAATTGATTTTTTTTTATTTTACTTTTTTTAAACCAAGTCAAACCCCCCTGAGATCTCTTTTATAAGGGCAACCGGGCAAAGAGGTCAAGCAACACCTACCATACAATAATGACAACAACAAGTTAAAACGTTGGTGATAACAATACATTAGGCAGGCAATAAGATAAAAATAATGGTGAAGGTAAAAAATATAGGATAAAACAATACAGCACATGTAGTTGAAATGACTTGGTCTGTTAAGGGCCAGAAGATTAAAGAAACAAACAAACGTGATAATATGACAGTAAAATCACAATACTGTAGCAATAAAGTAGGTCAAAATATCACAAGCAACAATGCTTAAATATTTCAATAAACATATGTTACGGGAATTAAGTCTCACATATGGATTTTTCTCTTATTAAAAATATAATGGAACACAAACAATAGGATCAATTGAATACAAAACATATACTGAAACATAACCGGAGGAGATTCTCAGTATTTTCCTGTTCCTTTTATTCTCTCTTCTTTATGAACTACGACCAATTCAATTAATTTCCAAAAATTAACTGTCAATGAAACTAATTATTGAAATAATAAAACTGTATTTACATAACATTACTTTTTTGTGAATTTCTTTTCCAAAATTTTTGGCCATCATTTTAGTTTTTTATTTGTTTCCCCCCACAAAATACAGTATTTTTTTTACCCTTTTGTATAATACAACCACACAGTAACGCTGAGGTTGGTGCAAAATGTGCAAGTCACAGCCAAAGCTTTTTGAATGTTATTCATTCCAATAGAATATTAGGCACAACATGAATATAAATCACCAAACTCCTATTCTTCCACATTACTTTTTGACAGAAGCCCCGTAGTGACATGAAATCCATAAGCAGCGCTGGTTTTAAGACCTTTTATTTCACTTGAGTGTTTGATTTTATGTTGATACTTGAATAAGAGGGACTATTTTACTGCATGGTGAATACTTTGAGTACACTTTGACTTGACAAAAACATATCTGTCAATCGGAGTATTTTCACTGTGTGGTACTAGTACCTCTGAGGATCAACAGACGCTTTCCATCTGATATACAGTCAGTTGTCCGTACCTTTGGCGGTGATACTAGAGGTCTTGATCCCTTATGACCCCAAACTCATCTCACACAGTAGAGGTGAAGAGGTCAGGCGTCAGTGGCTCTGGTTCCAAAACACACATGAGAGGGAGAATCTGTCCCCTTTCACCTCATCCATCACTCACCAAATTGGACGCTGCGTCCCATGCAGCGTGTGGTGTGTGGTTCTGAGGAGCTGTGACTGACGAAGCGGGCGGCTAATGGATATTAATGAGACACGTTTACACTTTTTTTTGGTCTCACTCTCTCCACTTTATGACTCTGCCCCCCCCCGCCCCGTCCTTCATTCAACACTGTGTATTTCTCCTTCTCTAAAGCTCTTTTATCATCTTCTAATGAATACCTTCTGCCAGAGCTGTCGGTTAACAACAAATGTTGCCAACAAGGACGAATTATCTCTTGTTTCAGCTTTAATTTGTATTTTAGTCATTTCATTCTATATTAAATGTTGTCTCCTTGCCCAGGACTCATTCATTCAGGCCTCAACCGTTACATACTAAAATCTATTCAAGGATTTTGGTTCTGCCGTTCATCAGGCAGACACACACACACACACACACACACACACACACTGGCCAACACTGTCTGGCAGATGCTAAAGCGTACAAAGTGCCAAAACAAGTGCACAACAACTGCCTTTTCCCACAGGACATGACACTCAGGAGAGGTTAACTTGGCAATGTGAGCGTGTCCCGGTGATGTCTCAGCAGAGCGCAGCATTTGTGGTGTAATTACCGTATCTGTGTAGGCATATGATGTTTACATATTCTTCCACTGTCATTACAGCGTGTAGGCCAATGTGTAGTAATCTGAATGTCTGAATGTCATACAAAGATGATGAACAATGCCTTTGTTTTGCCTTTTGTTTTTGATGTAGCATTTTATATACTTAAAACAAAGTAGTCAAGAAAACTATCAATGAATATAACTTGCCTACTTTCACCTGCACATTTTCAATTAATTTAGGGCTCTGAATCTACTGTTCTATAACATGGCAGCAGACTGAGATGGAAACTGTATCTCTGGTTCCACCTTATGGCAGTAATTAGGAAATACACTCACAGAGCCAGTAGGTGGGTATGGATATGAATCACTGAATCTGTTATTGATGTATCCAGAGCAGGGGTCAGCATCTCTGGCACTCGAGGGCCGTAGTCCTGCATGTTTTAGGTGTTTCACTCTACTATCACACCTAGCTCAATTAATGGTCAGCTCATCACCGAGCACTGCAGAAGCCCGAATAAGATGTAATGATATCCAGGTGTGACGGAAGAGGGAAATGTCTAAAACATGCAGGACACCCGCCCTCAAGGACCACAGGTCCCTACCCCTGATCCAGGGCCTGTTTCTGCAGCAAATGAGATTTATGACTCAAAGATTGTGGTAAAAAAGTAACTATAAAATCAAACTTTTGTGCCCCTCTGATCTGATATTTTACATAGATGTACTTTATTTATCCAAAGCTAGGAAATTGCAGTGTAGCAGCAGCATTACACAAAGTTGAATAGGATAAAGATAAAAGAGCAAAAATATACAAATTTTCAGTAAAGAATGAAAATAAAAATGTCATGTACAGAGTAGAAATATATACATCAAATGGCAGAGTTGGTTTAGTGCAAGTTTTGGTGCAAAGTTTTAAGAGTAAAAAGGGAGAACTGCAGTGTGTGTAACTGTTCATAGAGAACTCAAGTGCGCAGTGACTGTAATAACCATGGTTACTTTAGCTGTTATTATCGTGATGGCATGTGACTGTAATAACCATGTTATTATAGTTAGTGTTATTATACAGTGTGATGGCAGTGACTGAAATAACCACCATGGTTATTTTAGCTGCTGATATACAGTGTGATGGCATGTGACTGTAATAATGACGACCATGGTTAAGTATATTGGACTGTCACTGCACAGGTCTTATTTTTCACATTTGCTAGCATTTATGTGTATTACAACTTGATATTATGAATTGTAATTGTAGGCACAAAAGACATTTGATTTTCGATAAAAGTAATAATAGCATCAAGGGTTGAACAATTAATCAAAGTATACCTGACACAGGAATGTGGTCTACTGCAGTGTCCAAATCACGAGTTCCCTTTTTGTTAAAGGTAATGTTTCATTACATACCAATATAAATGGAGCATTGTGAAGTTAGAGGCCTCAACCTACAAATCAAATTCTCTAGATTTTTACATTTGTCTGATGAGACTATATACAAAAATGTGTTTTTCTACACACACACACACACACACACACGTATATAAACACATATATTTAAAATTCAGAAGTGAAACATTTGCCTTCGATCACAAATATGCAAATATCCATGTTTATTACAAGATTTAACTATGCATTTTCACCATGCACTTGGTTCATGTAACATTTATTTCCCAGAAATAAGTCTGTTTAATAAAACAACTTTTTGAAGATTTCAAACGGAAGGCTACTTTACACACATACACAAAAGAGAACAATAAATTGCAATCATGACCATTCACTAAATTATTGTCCCATTTTAATATCAAAAAATTTTTAAAGGATCATTGTTGAGGTCTTTCTGTTGCAGGACAAATGGCCAAAAAACACTAATCAAAGTAGACAGACAAAAAAACAAATCAGTATCTGTATTTGGTAGAATAGTCCTTTGGTGACACCACCAGACCTCGTCCTTTTCTTGCTCCTCTGTATACAGTTTCAATAATGTCTATCATTTCCTGCTTGTCCTCCATTGTCCAGTTGATCTTGTTGTTATTTCCGGTGCCCAAATCAATCATTATGTGTTTGTTCCTGAAAACAAATCAAACATTTTTCACTCACAAATTTCATGATTGAAATTTGAAGACTGATACATTTCAGAAGGGCCTCTAAAAAATAAACTTAACAATTAGGATTTTCCATCAACTTTGTTTAACACCAACAGAGTACTTTACCTGAAAAAGAACATCACAGTGCAGGGGTCATACAACTCATACATCTTGTTGAAGTCCGGTACTTCTGTGATGTCCACCAGGTAGATGACTGCAAAATTCTTTACCTGTTAGAACGAGGACACACATAAAGTTCTTACTTCTATCAAACTCTCTCCTCTCATAAAAAAGTAACGAATGGAAAAAAAGCAAATGGGAGCTATTTATTTAACAAAACATGCTGTATCAACTCTTAATTATTTAGAAAAGGGTTTTGTTACTTGACATAAGAACCACATACATTTAAAACAGTGCTACCGTTAGCATAATGTTCACCCTTTCAATTCTTCAATAGAAAAGGGATATGTGCTGGTTGTTATAGCAGCATTTCAGAGTCACAAACAAAAGTACGGTATATGAAGAGTTTTACTCTAACGTATCCATGGCAGTTAATGTTTTAAGTCACTTTGTATGGGCTTTACAGTTTCTAAACCATCTGTTTTATTACTACTGTTTCCATTGAAGTTATCTTATGATGTGCAATCCTTGCTTGAAAACCAATTCACCTTAGTGGAACATTAAACATAATCTTGATGATTATGTGGCTCTTTTAGTGGCTGGAGAGCCTGAAAACACGTGAAAACCAGTGTCACGTCAGAGCAGCAGGCGGTGTTGTTATCGAGCGTAGGTATGCTAATGCCAGCACCCTAACAGACTGGGTATCACATTCAATCTGAAAAACCTATCGTACCTTTTCAGCGATGCTGTACAATACTTCGTCCATTTTCATACATGTTGGGTCCCAGTCGTGTCCAAAGCGGATCACCAGGACTCTGTCTTCCTCGGACAGGATGGCTTGGTCGACCTGCCAGCCATTATGGAGATGTGGTAACATGTACGACATCTTGCTCTTTTACTGTTGATTCCTAGTCTGAAAAAATACAGATCTGATTTCATTTTCATACACCGTGTAAAAGTACAACAATTAAGGTTAACGGAGCACCCCAAAAATATATCTTTATACTGAAAAGTCAATCACAAATACACAGTTAAGCTACCTGTTAGCATACATATATATATAGGCTAACAAAGTAGTTAGCGAAAGAAGGAATAAACGTAATGCTTAATAAGAACGAAGAATAACTGTCCGGTTACACTTACCTTTGAGAACAATATAAAACCTAATATTTATCTAAGTTTGGGACAACTTCGGCTCAAGAATGTCTTTGGTCAGGTCAAAAATGACCTGAGACGATAGACTATTGTAGCTTACGAAAATGGGACGGTTTTGATGCGGGCGTCATCAATGAAGCGACCCATAGACGCATTGTTATGACGTCACCAACGCACAATTTTTGTTTATTCATATCAGGCAGGATATGACTGATATTTTGACTGATATCAGTGTACCTGCCAAAATATTGGTTAAATTATACATAAACAACGATATAGTGATGCATATTATTATTCATTATTTTAAAAACTTGACTTTATAAAATATTTGGACATATTTTGCAGCTATTTGACATGCATTGAGATGAAAATAAACGTATAAGACTATTAACAAGTGAAATACTTAAAGGAAATATTTAACAAAACTCTATGTGAAATCCATATTGGGGCAGCTTTTGACTAATGTGATTCATTTGTACTCGAGACAATTAGTAACCTTTCTTTTATCTACAACAGGTGTGGTTACATATTAAAGCAGACAAAAGAAACAATTTGAACAAACTGTGTATTGATAAAGGCCTCATGCATGAAGGAAATAGCCTACTTACGGGTGATAACAATTACAGATCGTTCCTGCTCAGAAAAATCACTAAGCGTGTTACTTCCTTGAAAGTAGGCCAAACAATACTGCAAACAAATCTTCATTCCCTTTTTCTTAAATGAGCTATGGTTAGTTAAAAAACATTTCAAAAACTAAATTTGTTTGCATTTATTGGATATACTTATATTCATAAATCAATCTGAAAAGTGCAGAAACAACACACAAAGACAAAACATTTATTGTGCAATTCATTACAGTACAAATAGAAAGTACAATGTACAAAGGCTCAAAGGTTATTGGAAAACTTTCCAGTCTATGACATAGCAGCATATTATGGCACTCCTTAGAGAGCAAATAAATCATTACCAGATGTCTTAGCATATCCTTAATTTTCTCTCAACTACAAAAATTACAGTGGTTCTAAAAGCAAAGTGATTAAGTATTTTAAATTAGACTATTTGGCCTACGCAAGACATGATTGTTTAACAAACTTTACTGAGAACCACTCTGGTGTCAAAGTATTCTAACATCAACACTGTAATCACTCCTTAAAGCTGATACACAGACACACTGACATCTTATATTGTATGACTGTTTTTCACATTGCATGGTATCAGCCTTCAGCCGTCTGATCATGTCTGCCTGAAAACAAAACGTTATCCTTTGAACACACCCTGATCAGCAAAAACGACTCAGCAAGATCCCAGACTGCGTGAAGGGAGATGAGGCCAGTGTGGGGGACTTGAGGGAACATTCAGTTATTTTGTGGTTCACTTATTTTTGTGGTTTTTGAACAGCCCCAAGTCTAGGGCAGCAGTCCAACGCTGCTCGGTGAGGCAACATGAAAAAGCCTGTACACAATGTACAGTAATAATGTCTTATAATCCCTGAGGAGCGCTGTTGCTCAGCTGGAGCAGACAGTGTTGGCGTTGGGATGAGGTCAGGGCACACGTTCAAACCAGAGGATGCTTTCAGTTCCTAATCGCTGGGATGCTCCGGACATGAGCGGTTCACCTCAAACCACTCATCAATACACCTGAAACAAAAACAAGAGGAGACTATACTGTAGATCATAATAGAGTTCATCAAAGTTGAAAACTAAGGACACTAAAATACTGCAGTGGAAATATTTCCAACTAGTTAGTTGTTGTTTATTCTCTGTGCCTGGCAATAAAGAGCACTGTGTGTTACCTCTTTTTAGCAGACAGTTTTCTAACCTTCCTCTGACTACTAATTTATCAAGAATACGGCTATATGAACCTAATTTAAGTACTTCCAATTACACGTTAAAGTTCCTCTGCTGTATAATTTTTGGATCTCAATAGTACATTTGTAATGTATCAAATTCATTCAGAACAACTTGCTTGAGGATACACTTATGGACAAGAACTGCGCACTGAACTGAATACTGCACTTGTCTTTTTGTGGATGATACAGTTTACATAACAGAATTTGACTCTCCCCTACTTTTTACAGTGTTCCAATTATTATCCCCACAGCTTTATTTTATAACTAGGATGAGTTTTGTTTGCATCGGACAAACACTGGTTCTACTCTGAGTTCAGCAGAACTAGGTTTGTAATCAATAACTTCATATAAAATTACACAGATCCTCTATTGCACTAGTATTAGCACTCTTGTGTGCTCATGGGACGTTTGTGCTGGAGCCTGTTGTGTGTTGACATTAGCTAACAGCACTTCTCAGCTCACATCTGTGTCTGTGGCCTAACAGCCATGATAACAGCCCATGCGAGACCTCCGACCCCGAGGTCTCACATTGTCCTTGTACTCGGGTTAGAGTTCTTAGTCTCTCTTTAGTTATTTCAGTGGTAAACCTCCTCGAGTGTAATGTTAAGCCTAAAACTGGATCACATTTTAAACTGGAGTTCAAAGTTTTCCTGTAATAGTGGTGAATTTTACAAAAAGCTCAACTATGCATTAAGCTGTTTTAAAGTTAATACTTGTTTTTTTATATTAAGAAAGTCATTACATTTGGTGGGGCACAGTTTAAAGTTAAACCAAAGTTTCATATTTGAGATTCACACATTCACTGTGATATCTATTATATATGTATTCGTAACTACTGGGATTCTTACATGACTGTTTTAAGTAAATTGTCATTGCAAAAAAATAATAATCAGTGAGACCAATAAACGTACTTATTCCTGGCAGACACTTCTCAGTAAACAGACATTTGCACTTTGGATTTTGAGACAACTGCATTAACATCTTTCTCACTGCACATTATAATCTACTTTACGTGCAAACAGAAAGCAAACTAATCACTTTTGACTTCCACAGGTCTGTGTGTTTGTGTTGTGGTTACCCTTTATGGTAGATACAGAGGCAGGGCAGCCGGGCAATAGTGTCCCCCTGCTCCAGCTCCTCTAAACAGATGGCACATTCCCCGGAGTCTCTGGACAGGATGTCCTCTGAGAAAGACAATACGGACAGAGACAAATAAGCAAAGTGCTGCCTCACATACCAAATCTTGTATCAAATGTTGTGTTCAGACTCGGAGTCCCACAAACCCATCTGTTTAAGCGTTGATAACAGAAAACCTGTCAACTCTCTCACTGATAACTGGTATCGGTCTACAGTGTCTGCAGGCTCCATAAGCAATAGGTTTATTTTTTTTATATAATTTGACAGTTTTTAATGCCATAATGTCAAAAAAGTGTTGTTTAAACTGGAGTTTAACTGAAATACCTCACCATTTCCCTTTGCTGAGCTGCAATGGTGTGCAGCCACGCCATTGCAGTGAGATTTTGGAAAGTACGATGGCCTTATTCAAACACATTTAAAGCATTAATATGGATTTGATGAGAGACAAAGGGATTTCTGTATTTAACACCATATGTCACATCACATTAGCCTGTATTAGCATTAGCTGCGTGTGCACATCTATCAGTAACATGCTTGTTAAATTAGATCATTTTAAAATAATTAAATAATTATTAATTATTCATAAAATAAATTAAATAAATAACATTAAATACCAAAAAGAGCAGTGTTTTTAGTCTGTCTTCATGCAGCTTATCTCTGTACTCATTGCACAGGTGCTTGTACTGTATGTACAGTGTAAGTTTGGCTGTGTGGTAGAGATGCAGGTGCAATACATCATTGCATCCAATGATCTTCTTAACATCTAGGCCAACAAGAATAAGATGCATTTTGTGCTTATGTGAGGATTGTTGAAGTCAGTCACGTGTTTGGAGCAACTGGTTGGTTGAGTCTATTTCCAGACCATCAACTGTCTCCATTACCCACATCCACGATAAGAAACTGCACTCTGATTTGAACGTAAAAGGTTGTTTTTTCCATTTGCTCACTCCTCATCTGTACTATCTGAACCTTTCTGACTCCCACCAAAACTCAAATACAAGATTCACAGACACATCTGTGCAAATCATATCATCTGAACCTTTAGCTCGTGTAGACCTGGACTCTATCACAAGACAATAGACCATTACGCTTAAGTGTTACTAAGGGAGATTGACTGTTCTTGTAGTTAAGTGCATATTAACCAAAGCCTATTATCATTGTAATTCTTGTAATGTTAATGTAAGAGTACTTGTAAACAGTCGAGGTTAAGGTTAAGCAGTTAATAACTGTTATATAGTGACTAATCAAGGACACATGCTACCATGTGTATGTTTATGACCAGGTAGTTAATGTAAGATTAATTGGTGTCCTTTAACGTAACAAAGATAGTGGGAAAAAACCCCACCAGTGCTTTGACTCAATAATGTAATAACCCGCAATTTTATTCCAGAAGGAGTCATTTCAGATGAATCCGAATACATCACATGATCATGACACATTCGATTATATTGATTATCAGGACTAACATTTGTCATGTCACCTGAGTCTCAAATAACGCAATCATTGAGTGACGAGGAGCCATCTGTGGCCTTTGGAATCCATCAGTGCTGTGGTATAACCTGTGGCCATAGGTTACAAGAGGAATTTGACTGGTTGATGGGGTCATGACCCAAAATGGCCACAAGTCACTGTAATATTGAACTGCTCCCATTTGACTGTTGCTCAAAACAGAAAGGAAAGATAGATACCTTCAATAGTCCCACTAGGGGAAATTTCAGAAATAGACAATAGAAATAGACTAGTTTTTTTTTATATACTTAGTTATGTGTCTCATCTCAGGTAGCTGGATTGTTTTAGTTTTTTCCACATGCTGCTGTCATGCAGCGATTTCAATTGAGTGAGGAAAAGCACATGGATTCACTGCTCTTTTATACGTCCACACCCAGTCACTTACTGTTGTAGGTAAGGCGTGTTTTACTGAAGCACTTGAGAAGGTGTTTTTCGATCTCATCTGAAGCCATAAACTTGGAGCAGACAGGACAGTGGAAACCTGGAAGGGAGAAAAAAAGGCAGATGAATACTCAGAATGCCTCTTGGTAACCTTTTATTGATATGTACACAAGACAGGGCGTGGGACAGTTCACTGGTGGTTGGTCCCCTGCGCATCAACTCACTGTCTGCGGTAAACAACCTGTTACAATCTGCCACCTCATCGTACCCTCATCGCTCAGTCCTTCAGTTGTGTTTTTACACCTCATACCTAAACCAAGCACATCCAAGGGTTTTTTTTTTACACAGTATGGGAGAATTATATAAGCAAGTAATTTATTCATAATTTGACCCAATTACATCATGGACCAGCTCATTTTCACAGGGTGGGAGCTGACCTGAGATAAGCTGTATAATAGAGTAATAATTTTGTTTATTATGTAAGAACATTCCTAAATTTGCAACAATATAAATGTCACAACTGCCACATCAATGCAGGTTGCTCCACATCACCTTTGCAGTAAGTTTCATGCTCTGCGACCTGGATGCTATGTTTTGTTTTGTTCAGTTTTTTTGTTATTTGCATTTTATTTTCATCTTACAGTGAATTAGTGGATCTGGCCCTTCATGCATTTAAGTAGATAATCATTATTCCAAGAAGTAATTTAGTTTGTTTATATAAAAATGCAAATGATTGACTTCAACGTAATGCTCCTTTGGTGTTCACACAAGTGAACAAGAACTGTATGTACTTTTGCTTTGTTATGAAATGTATGTGTATATATATATACTGTATATATATATATATATATATATGTGTGTGTGTGTGTGTGTGAGTGTGAGTGTGTGTGTGTGTATATCTCAATCTTGAAATTAATCACCATAAAAAAAATCTACCCTTCCAAATGCTGCACTTGAAATTCATACGACGAATACAATGTAAGGATTATTTTAATCATCTTTAGAAAGTTAATTATATCTTTGGCTTCTATAGAGCCACGCAGTTAAATTACCCCATTAGCTGCCAATGTTGAAAGTTTTATTAAATCCAGGAGCGCTTGAAGCATCAAACAGGTACTTGGAGTGTTGTCATAGCTATGTTACAGTATATATTCAGTGCCTTCCATGAAGTGAAAAACACAGCTCTTTGCAGCTGATGCTTCCTCTTCTTACTTTCATTGGGGACATGCAAAAGTGACGGATTGTTTACTTCGAGAGTGCACAATGACTTGTTTAAGAATCAAGAGCCAACCTTCAGGGGATGGATTTGACATCCTACATCTCGGGATTCATGTAAGATTTCTATAGAACCAGACTATGGCTCCCATGAGGGTTAGTAAACAGTGACTTAACCCAAGGTCTGCAGCGAGCCTCATGTTTGGGTCATGTGTTTGTGAGAGTGACGGGAAAATAGGCCAGGCCTGCAGACACATGTCGGAGTGGCTGAGTTCTAACCACGTGTCTGAGGTTCAAACATGACTGATAAGGATATTTAGGATCAGACTTCCTCATCAGAGAAATGATCAGTGTAGCGGGAAACAATTACAATACAAATACGGAACTGGTTGTTGTTTACCATAGTGTTTCTTGACAGTAACACAAATTCAGACAAGACTATGATTACACAACAGGAAGATGTTCTCTTTGTAGGAATATGTATGTTGTAATCCTTTAATATGGGTTTGATATGCGAACAACTGAGCAGCTAGACATGGATTCAGGAAGTTTGTTTGTGTGTCTGTGTGTGTGTGTGTGTGTGTGTGTGTGTGTGTATCAGGCAATGTGTAACCAGCAGGAAGCCCTTATCTGCTGACCTACATAATGCACTCTTCCCTCAGCCTGCAGTGAAAAACAGGCCAGTTTTGCAAGACAGAGGAGCAGCCAAGGAGCCTTAAAAGTACAGTACAGCCACCTGTGGTTGCAGTAAAAAAAAAAATACAAAAGTGCCAGACAAAAGGGCCTTGTCAGCAGACAGCTATTACCATACGCCAGGTATCGTATGGCAGATGGAAAAATACTAAGCAGCTCTGAAGGCAAAGTGTCAGATTCGTGTCATAACCTGTAGATCTGCTGCAGGCAACGCATTTTGACTCACGAGCCCCGTGGCTGCACTACACACAGTAGAAATAACACGAAAAATAACACATAAAAATACAGAAATGCACTATATTTCGAGAAAACGACACCACTTCAGAGGGGCGTTTATTGAACATTTATTGGATTGCGTTATAAGTCATGTGTTCCGGTCTTACCTCCCAGCAGGTGAGGGGACAGGTGAGCCGGTAAAGACCCTATGAGCAGCCTGTGGCCCTCGGGGGGTGTCTGGCCCTCATCGTCACCATCCGTGCCATCCAGACTCTGATTGAGTACGTGTGACCCCGACCTGCCGCCTGCCGGTATACCGAGCCCTGAGCTGGCCGGTCCTCCACCCGTGTACCGGATCCGGGGTCCGTCGGGGCCGTTTGTGTATCTAAACCCCGCGATTCTCTCTCCTCCGCCAGTGTTTCCAGACGGGAGATCGGAGCTGGAATAAGCCCGAGTTCTTCCGTCAAATACGGGGCTGCTTTGTTTGGCTCCCATGCTGTGCCAACGGATCCTCCTCGAGATGTTAAAAGTTTTTAGTCACGACACATGGTGCTGAATGTCTCAAATCTTCCACGTCAACAGAGACAGTGCAACAGATGAACAGTGTCAACGTCGAGGGTATCCAACATATTAAAATTGGACGGTGCGCGCTGTGCGTAAAGTACGCACTCACTGTGGCGTAACTTAATTTCCAAATGCTCGTGGGTTTTTTTCTTTGTTTTGTTTTGTTTTTTTCTTAACGCAGCCCTCTCCTCTTTGCAACAACGCACAAAGACGTAGTTAGATTAAAACCTCCGCACTATAAATTCTTCAGTTCTTTTCATTTGCTGAACGCAAAGCTCTTGTTATTGACCCCGAGCTCGTCTGGTTCAAGTTTGTTTTTGTGTTCAACTGTGTCTGTCTGGAAAGAAAAATAAAAGCAGCGATTGCCCTCCTCCCTCTGAGACACAAGTGCGTCAAAATACCCGATAGTCACCGGATGCCGATTAGTACCTTTCAAACTAAAGATTATTAAGAGGACAGGGGAATACCTTCCTTTAAAACCGAAATAAACCATCATACATCAGAAACAGAATACTTTTAGGTAAATTGTTTTCTTAAAAGTTCTCCATGACAGTATAAAGATATAAAGAGATATAAAATTAAGGAAAAAAGAAAAACAGCTACTGCAGTAGCAGTATTTCCAATATACACACACACACACACACACACACACCCAATAGTATTTAACACTACATGCAATGCAATTATTACCAAAATGAAAAAAATACATGTGCACGTATACATATATAAATATATGTACATACATACATACATACATAAATAAATATGTAAACGTTTTGGTGCAGTGATGCTGTACATGATCTGTGTTCTACTCTTATTTATATTTAAGAACGTAATATTATTTAATGCTTTAGATGATGGAGTGACAATTAATGAAAAACACCACAAGTATGTTCCACTTTTATTTTATAATTATTATTATTATCACCAGCATCTTTATTAGAATCATTAACAGTATGAAACAGTTATCCCGTACTGTAATCAGACTTATCAGATTTTTGTTGTCTTCGATATTTTGGTCTAGGTCAAACTCATTTTAATTAATTACATTTAGGTTTAAACCTTTAAATGTTTTCCCGATTTATAGACACATATATCCTAAAATAAATTCAATAAAATAGACCCTTTGGCGTCAACATGCTGTCTGGTAACCTGCCTCTAATCCTTTATTTTCTTGACGTCTCAGTTAGTTTCCTGTCACAATCGTCTTTTGTGTCTTGCTTGACGTCCTCCTCTGAGTGGGCGTGTCAGCTGGTGCGTGACGTCAGACCCAGTAACACCAGCGAGCTCTTGTTGGCCCAACAGCAGGTCACCGGTCCACTGCGATATGAAAAAGCCCTCCATGTTTGGCGCTTTGTCTTCCATTAACTTTAGAAAATTTATTCAAACACCCACACACAGTGAAACGCTCTTTTGACACGGTTTATTGAACAACCTCACACACATCTGAGGACAAACAGAAGATACACAGCAGGAGAAACACTCAAGGCAATAAAAACACACAAAAAAAACCCAAACATTTACAAGCCAAAATAAAAATCAGGCTATGACAGAAATCTCTGAACCAGTCTTGCATGTTTTTTTTTTTTTTGGCTGCAGGATCGAAGGCGATGGGGGGTTAGGAAGGGGGG
>JAPTHA010000003.1:10436340-10455629 GCA_029814585.1 Gymnapogon annona
GCTGACAATTCTATGACATTTCGTTACCAGATTCATTGTGTGTGTCTGTGTAATGACAATAAAGGAAGTCGAAGTCATTTTTTGTCACTGTACCTGTTTCGAGTTTGTTTGTGTTCCTTATGTGTGTATTTTTTTGTCTGTTGCCCCCCGATCCTGTCATTGTGTGTTTTGAATGTCGTCTTGTAGTGTATGAATGTACTTGTAATACAGTATTTTCTAATGAAAAATCGAAATAAAATAACGTAAACAAAGGATAAACGAAGAGACTTATTAAAAATTCACTAACTTACTTCAGTTGTATAAGTGTTAAAGAAAATATTATATGGCTGTCACAGAAATATATTTTAAAATACAGTATGTAGCTTTCATGGGTCTCTCAGCCAAAAAAGGCTCCCAACCCCTGGTCTAAAATAACGTGAAAAGTCTGGTCACATGACTTTATTCACATGACATGGAAACCCACTGATTGGTCTATTTTGTTATTCTGCGTTTGTCATTGGTCGATAACGGCAGTCAGCTGCATTTGTGCTCGTGGCTTGTGCTTTATAAACTGTTTTGCAATAATATTAAGTGGAGTTGCGGTATGTGTTTTGCTGTTTTGTGAGCACACCTGTAATGTCGTTTGCTGTTTGCTGAGCTCACAGTAGACACGATGTGGTGTTGGTGCATTGCAGCAGCTCTTTTGTGGGACGCCATAGGTAAGAGACGGCGTTAAATGCCTTACATCGTGTTTCCTATTAGCTGGTTCTTTGTACAAACAGCTAGCAGTTAGCTTAAGTGCAGCTTTGGTACACACAGGGCTGTGATCCGGTATATTATTAGTATAACAGCGAGTCTGCTTCTGTGTGTCTGTGATGATTCTGCTGAAAATGTTGCTCCAGACTTTGGTCAGAATCATATTGATTTAGGGAAGATTTATCTGCAAATCTTAGAGCAAAAATAAGAAAACTTTAATTGATGAGGTAAAAAGATCCTGTATTATGTGTTCTATCATTCGGCAGTTTTATTTATTGCTTATGATCAAGTCTCAGTCAGAGTGGACATGGACTAACAATGAATAACTGTAAACTATCAAAGACGAAGCACCTTGTTGGGATTCATAATTGAGAAATTCAATCATCGGTTACTTTTAATTTCATCTCGTTATTTCCTGTTCAGCTCCTGCAGTTTAAAATATTCCTACAATCAAAATCAAATTATCCACTTTGAGTATAATACATTCATAAAATCTCTTTCTAAGCTCATGGAAGTTTTCCTTTTAAGATATACACTGCAAACAGCTCATACAATAACTTATATTGCTGTAGGTTACTCTACCCAGAATTATATGAAGAAGTTTAAATAAGGTCAGCCTCAAACATCTATAGCAATAAAATTATTTTTTTAATTCTATAGAATTGCTCAACAGAGACTGAGACCTTTAATCCACATCAGCTACTTTCACTTTTCATACTTAAAATGCATACTTTTAATTCAGGTTGTGAACACAGACTACAACTTCTACCATTTTGATTGATGAAATATTAACATTTTAGTGAATTAAATGGTGTTTTTTTCTGAAATGCTCAAGGAGCTTGTATCCAATTTAAATTAAGACTATTTATATAAGACATATTTCATTTTCAATTAGGTAATAACAAAAATTTTCATAGCGATGGCAACAGTAGTTGATAATTCACCTCAGACAAACTATGATTCAGCAGATGCAAGTGTTTAGTATTAAAGTTTCTGTTTTTGTGTGGATTTTTTGTGGTGTTTTGGTCTTTCTATCATGACATTTGGCACATTTCTCTGTAATTTTTTAAGTGCTTTTAATACTCACTAGCCGCTCTAATATTGTTTTGACTTAAAGTTATAGAGGGAAGAGTCATCCATTCGCTTCCAAACTTTGGAACAAGCTACCATGTCAAAGGTAAGTAAACAGTACAACCTTGAAGAATTACATGATCTTGGATGTTACAGTGCTTTCACATTTCTATTTCAGGGGTGATCTCTCTGCCCTATGCAGAGATTAAGGAGCCGTTCGAGGCCTGGTTTGACCTTGCAGCAAAATCCAGCCGGATAGATTATTACGGTGGTGAGTAATGTCCCAACCTGTGGCTGTTCCTCCTCCTTAAAACCTGACTCTGTAGTTTTCTACATGATTGAATGTTGTGAAACTGAGAGCTTGTTGTGTCAGACCAGTGTGACCAGACGTCATGTCCAGTCAACCAATACAAACACAAAAACAGAAATGAAACACTGGTGGGGAACTTTATTCTACAGACTCATATTACACTGTCATGTGACCACAAATGTTGTATTTAAACTAAGGAACTCTTATTTCCCTTTCTAACAGGCCAAGTGTCGACGTACCAGTTAGCAACACAGCAGCAGTGGGGCGTCTCCTATAAAATCAGCCCTGAAACGACGGAAACAGAGCTTAATGTGTTGAAGTGTTTCCAGGTTAACGGTACAAAGGATGACCCAGTCAAACCGCAGGCAGCAGTGCCTGATGTTCAGGGCTTCCAGGTGTGTGTCAACATTTATCCCTGTCCCCAAGTACTTTAAAGGACGCAGACCCAAAGGCTCCTCCGTTCCTTGGGGTTTTATCAGTAGCATCGTGTGCTTTAAGTAATTTCACAAGGGGATCAAACAAACGAGAAGTATTTCTTGATATGGATTTTCAATGGCAAACACTTCAGCTCCCCTTAACAGAAACTCTAGCTGCAGTTTAGACTTGTTTGGGTCATAAATTCTGATGTGATCTTTATCGACCATCAACTCAGATTGGTTTCCGATATGTATTGATTTTATGTGTGTATCTGTTGCTTCTAAGGTGTCTTATCTAATTTAATACACAGTTCTTATGGTCATATGCATATATTTGGTGGTAATATAATACTTCAGGACTCATGAATAATCAGCTGCTAGTGCAGGTTAAGTGTTTTAGTAAGACAATGATGCACACTGTATATGCATAAAATGAAAAATCCAGAATTGGTTATACTTCTTCAAAATTGCTGCAGTGTTTGAGTACTGTCGATAGCTACTCTGTTGACCGATACAAGTGAATTGCGAGTCATGGCAAAAGCAGCAGGTTTAGTGGACACCTCTGGTTTGCACATTAGTCTGTAAACTATATCCAAATATTGTCAAGTGCCATCAGCCAAAGTGTAATCCAAAAGTACACAGTGCTCAACTCTATTTTGGAACCTTTATAAACACACCTTTGTACAAAAGGTTTGTTTCATTTGTCTAGTTTTTTTCTTCCTGAACTCAAACTGCTCTCTCTCCCCCAGTTCCTAAGGGTGGAACAGTATGCAGGCTTCCCATGTGAAGTGTGGCAAAATGTCACCATGAAAGGTTACAAGAAGAACACATACACCCTGTGGGTGACCCGGTCCGAGAGCGGTGCAGATGCTACACCTTTACACTACGAGATGATGGGATACAACACATTGCTGGGCTCCCACTACGACAAATACTTGGTGGACTACAACAAGTTCAGCTCTCTCGTGGACCCCAAAGTCTTCTCACTGCCTGAAGGTCTGTATTTACTATTGCATATGGAGGACCAAAAAATAACTCCATTTTTATGTGTTCTTGTAAGTGTTATGAACTGTTCATTCTCAATTCAGTTCAGTTGTTTCTATCTACATTAGCACAAAGTTAAACATGATTTACAGCAACACCATCTTTAGCTGTTCATGTGTGACAGAATATAGTTCAACCACCACTGATACTTGGGTTGAATGTGCAGAAGATGAACAAAGGCAGTGATGGGTCCCAAAGAAATTTACAAGAGTCATCAAGGGCATCTTGTTCAGTGGATTCTCACTCATATCCCACAGCCTGAAAATAAATCCAAAATTATAGTTTGTAAATGTTGGATCATTTTCTGTTGAAACCATAAAGTATATTTCCAAAAGCAACTTTGTCAAATGTATATTTATCTCAAATGAAATGATACATTAACAGTATAAATCTATACTTTTTCAATACAACATTCATTGCAGCATTGTTAATAAGACAAAACTGTTGGTGATTCAAGAAAAAAAACAGTGGCAAAGGTTTCAGTGTGCATTATTCATCAAAAAACAATGTGCCTTTTAAATGGAATAAAGCACTAAACACTTAAAATCTTAAAAGGCAGCACATTAGCCACATTAGTAAGGTGCTTGCGGTGGTTGTAAGACTGCACGTATCCTCCAGGGTCATTTTAATAATGAAGTGTGCCCTCTAGCAGATCACACAGGGAAAAAAAGAAGTATTCACTGAATTAGCTTATGTCAGAAATACAGAAGATGGGAATGGGTCCAATAACAGTTAAGGTGAGAACAGTCGACTTCTTCAATGGACCACAGTTAATGGGTGGATGGAGCAGGAACCACCCTCCCTGTTGGACAGGACCAGAGTCTGGACTCTTTATTCAAGGGTTCCGGTTTACATTCAGTTTATCTTTATAACACAGTAAATACAAGTTCCATCATACAACCAGTATCTGACAGGTTTTGCAGTGGTCTGGTCGCACTCTTAACTCAAAGGTCACAGGTTTGTTAATGTCTTCAGTCAATTTCAAGAGTCGGACGTTACAGCTCAAAAATAAACAAACTACACAATGAAGTAAAATATCCAAGCTAAAATTGTCGTTCACAAATGGCTCAGTGGTACGAACGGTGGTGCAAAGAGTAGAGCATCTGTGAGGCTCAAAATCCAGGGCCTTGAACAAAAGACGCACAGTTGAAACTTTTAAAAATATGATGATAATGAGTTCTTTCGACTTTTGGGTCGCTGCAGCGAATCCAATTAGCGTATTTTGATTTGGCTGGGATTTTTACATCTGAAGCCCTTTCTGACACAACCCTTGTATTTATCCGGGATTGGGACCAGCATAATGAGACATTGAGGCTACAGTTGTGGGCAGCAGCGTGAAGGGTCTTGCCCAAGGACCCACATTGGACGCTCATCCCTGGCATCAAACCCAGATCCCCTATACACCTGTCTGATGCTTTACCAACTGAGCTATCCAGCCACTGAAATTTGAAAAAATATAGTGGTCCAAAATTTGGATGTTCATTTCATGTCTCCCCAACATTCCTACACTTCACTAGGGACATTTTTTGGGGTCAGATTTTACTTTCAAATACAAATCTTTGACAAAACTGATATGCAAATTGGTGAGTCTTTGAGCAGTCAGTCATATTCCACTTTAAAGTGGCACTGTACATAAAAAAGAATAACAACATACTGTATGATAAGGCAATGCTTCTCACTCACAGAGTGAGTGATGCCTGTCAGGCCGGATTCCTAAAAAACAATCTTGCCATACTTATGTGTCTGTCTTGTCTGTGTGATTCCCCAAAAAATGCGACATAATGAAATGCATTTATATTAGATTATCAAGTCATAGAATTTACAGTCTTTATATATTACTTGTATTCTAAATGTAATATATGTCATTTAATTAATTCTTTATCAAGACCCTTTTAAGCAGTTTGATGACTTCTTGCCTTTTTAATTTTAGGAATGACTTGTGGTGGATTTCCTGGTCCAGGAGTGGAGCATCACATATTGGCCAACCCAATGAAGGAGCTCATCCACACCACAGCAGCAGGACATCCACAGCACATCTTTAACCATTTCAAGGAGAAGCATCAGCGTCGCTACAGTGATGAAAAGGAGCATGAGGAGAGGGAACAAGCGTTTCTTCATAACCTCCGGTGAGAAGAACAGTCAGAACATATGACCAGTGGGTTTTAACCGTAACTAAGATCTGGTTTGTTCGAGCACCTCTATTTGATGATGTCTCTCTTTAAGGTACGTCCACTCCAAAAACAGGGCAGGGCTGTCGTTTTCTCTGTCTCTGAACTCACTGTCAGATCGCACAGCGTCAGAGCTGACCGTCATGAGGGGAAGGAAACAAGGAAAGACACCAAACCGAGGGCTCCCCTTCCCCTTGTACGACGGAGTTGAAGTGCCTGAGTCATTAGACTGGAGGCTTTATGGTGCGTATATACAGGCTTTGACATTTTCATCATCTCTGAGCAGTCTGCTCAGGCACAGACACAAATGTATACAGAGGTATACATACATTTGCATTGCTTTACCCCACCAAAAAAAATCCCACCTCAAATTAAAGTTATATACACAGTGTATTTAGAATATTTTCACTTTATCTTGGCCTTCATACTACTCAGTTTAATGAGGCACAGATAATAAGATATCACACATGTCCCAGGGTAGAAATTTGCCTTGAGTGGTGGTGGTGGTAGATTACAGTGTTGTATTATAGTTGTATTAATAATGCGACACCATAATCTGATCTCAGTTTTTCAGGAATAAATGCTCATAAATGTTCAATGTTGTGTAAAAGCCCACTACAGGCTATTGGTTTTATAGGGCTGTTATGAAGCTGAAATTTTATGTATGGTTTTCTTTATTAAGACAAAATAGGTAATACATGAAATACACACAGTAGTCAGATTAGATTAGATTTCAGTTTACAGCAGCAGAATGGATTACAGCACACACAAGAGATTCAAGATGTTCTCTCAAAAATGTGAACAAGTCTTAAATAATATAAAAATATAAAGGGCAGATTGTGCAACAAGATCAAGAAAGAGTCATTGTCAATTGTCAGCTTCTGTTATAGCACCTGAGAGCTACAGGAAGGAACGACATGTTAACTAAATCAGAAGTAAATGGCTTCTACATATAAAACACAGTATTTAGTGTTTCCTTCTTTTTTGTACAGCTTAAACACTGAAGTTTTCTTTCTGGAAATTTTCTTACTATACTATATTTAACCAATAATTTTCTTTACACCATCTTTGATCACTTTCTCTGTCTATCTGATCCCATATAGACTCTATAATATGCAACTTATTTCTGCATTAGCTCAAAGCACATTTTTAATAATGTTTTCAGGTTATAAGTGGTAATTGTAGCTTTTGTCTAAAAAAAAAAAACAATTCATTTAAAAAAAAAATTTAATAGTTGACTTAAGCCCTTTGCACAATACTGTACACATCAAGAACATTAGAAGATATGAGGACAGGCAACGTGAAAGTGTGTATAAAAATGTTCAGGCTGCTTTAAATAAATACATTTATAATAAGTCAATTTAGATTTAGAACAAGGAGGAACTATTTTCATCTTTAACAGTACATATTTTTAAACAAACACCTCTGTGTTGAAACAATGCTAGTAGTGAATTTCTTCTCTTTACACCAGCATCAGAGTCATATAATTCTGATTTCATGTACACTTCCATAACATGTTGTTTCAGTGTTTGGCACATTTTCCAACCCCAGATCTACCTTAAAGTCATCATTAAAGATTTGACTGTGTTCCTACAGGTGCAGTGACTCCAGTGAAGGACCAGGCCATCTGTGGCTCCTGCTGGAGCTTTGCCACCACTGGGACCATAGAGGGCGCTCTCTTCCTAAAGGTGACTATAGCTTCACCTCCACTGAATAGTGCAGATCCACTGTGTTCAAGTGGAGCAGTTTTCTTATTCTCTTTGAAGTCACAGATGTTCAGCTTACCTCATCTGTTCATATGTTGAATTAGCATTCCAGTAAAACGTAGTTTTAACATAGCATAGCATCTTGCTAAATATTATAGAAAATGAACACACAAATACAACTGCAATAATTGGATGCACAAAATGTGTCTGTTAATTAAGATAATGCATAAACGGAATAAAAGTAAGCAAAATCTGTGTGGACGCTACAGGACAAAAAGTAAAACAAAGCATTACTGCTGGCGTATTCTGAATATCCATGTAACCACAGTTAAAGGCAGGGTACATTTCTGTGAGACTGTCGATGATTTAACTGAACAGCTGAACAATTGAGTCTCTCTTTCACTGCTCCTACGAGCCCCCCTGGCCCCAGCCCCCCGCAGTTTCAGGCATGTGCAGTTGCATGTCACTGCAGCCGTTGCCACATAAGCACAAATGCTTCTTTACAAAGTGATGTTGCATGTGTTGGGTTGGCCTGACCCCCCCTCACTCACACACACATACACACACACACACACAGCATTTCCAGATCTAGGTCTATTTAAAAATACTGGATGTTTTTTTTAACTTTTCCATTCTGGTGGTTGTGTTACTGCTACCTCTCCCCTGCCTACAGAAGGAGCACGCATGGAAATGGTTTTTACTTATTATTTTTGGCTCAACTGCTTACAGATGACCAATAACTGTAATCTCGTATATGATTTAAAACTCAATGATACCATTGACAACCAAGCAAGTACATGATGATTTATCATAATCAGAACAATGTTCATAAGAACACAGGTATGACGTTTCACCAAATATTGCGCACTGATGATGAGAAAACGCAATGTGACAAAAGTGCATTGTATCAGAATCTTGTCTTTGCCTCCGGTAAGCTGAAAGGCTGTGAATGAAGTGCGTAGTAGCAGGTCCTTCTGACCATTCACTGTGGGACTTGGACACACATTAGATGGACTTGACAGTCCTTACAAAATAACACACAGTGAATGTCAGCTTTGGGCCAGCTCCATCCAAAGCTCAAAGGAATTCCTTCTCCAGTGTTGCCAAGCAACTTGATCTAAACATTGAGCCGGTGTATTCTGGGATTGTTTTGGCACCCTGCTAAAAGCGAGCGGCTTCTTGCTTCCTCACACATTCTCTTCACTTTGTCACATTTTTGGTGGTCGGTTAAATAAAGGCTGAAGAAGGGGTGTCACAGACGACAGTGCCGTCATTGTATGGCGTCATTTTAATGCCGTAAGACCAGGGGGCGCACTGACACGCGCACAAATAGATGACTGTCATGTCAATACACTGAGAAAAGGGAGTATTATGTGCTGCTTGAAGACTCAGCAGTTCGTCCTTGTCTTTTTGTTTTGTTTTTTTTATTTATTAGAAGGTAATGAAGGAGGAGGAGGAGGAGACCTGTGAGATGCTGCGTCTCTGTCCCTATAGACGACTCCTAATCAGAGGTGGTCGCCCGAGGGCCTGTGAATTTACATCTAACACCAGAGCTTAAAATATTCATTATACCCTTTGCTCTTTTAATCTTCAAACCATCCAGCTCTAGTTTTGTCATTTTTATTATTCGCTTGGTCTGCTGTTTGTTTTTCAAACTCTTTGACACACCAGGTGTTGTGTTTCACTGACGCACATTAACACCCACGTCTACACTATTGTTTCAGACGGGCCTCCTGCAAGTCCTGTCTCAGCAGATGTTGGTGGACTGCTCTTGGGGGTTTGGGAATAACGGCTGTGACGGTGGGGAGGAATGGAGAGCATACGAGTGGATCATGAAGCACGGAGGTATCGGCACAACGGAAACCTATGGATCCTACAAGGGGATGGTGAGAACACGCATGGTCTCATGTTGAAGCATAAGAGCCTATGAAGTTAAGGCAACAGTAAAGCAGACCTCTAAATATCACTACTTTGCTTGTGTTAAAAGGTGACGACGAGATGAGTTTGAAGAATAATATAATACAGACTTGGTTTTTCCAGTTCTGTAAAAAGAAAAGAAAAAGCCACATTCATGGGGATGTTCTACTTTCTTCAGACTCTCTGAAACATGATAGAAATACATACAGTACTTTACCATGCAGCACCTCTGAAAATGTAATGTTATCACATCCCCTGATTTGAAAAGTACTGAATCACTTCCAAAGTACCATTCTACCCCCCCCCCCATTTTTTTTTTTACACTTACCCACATCACCTCTTGTGCTGAAAAGAGGCTGTTTGGTCTGCTCTGTGGTCTGGGGGGTGGTTTCATATCCAATAGCAAAGCACAAAAGTACACATCATACAAGGAGGGTCCCTTTAGTGTCAGTTCCATCCACTTAGTTTGTTTTTAGGAGTGTCTTTATTTTTTCGGTGTACTTTTGTGGGTCTTAAAAGGAGCCTGAATTTTAACACTTTCATGCATGAATTATGATCACCTACCTCAGGAATTCTTGGTGACTGTGACTTTAAGACTCATTCATATAAGAGAAAAGAACCTTTTAAAAGCTGTCCGCTGTAGTGACCACAATGCATGAAAGGGTTAAAGGAGCCTGAAAAGAATTTTTACAAGGGGAAACCATATGCGTACATGTTTTCCTTTTTTCAAACAGTGAAAGAAACTTCATCTTCTTACCTTCTTTACCTGAACAGAATGGATTTTGCCACTTGAACAGCAGTCAGCTCACCGCTCGTATCAACAGCTACACCAACGTCACCTCAGGAGACGCAGAGGCTCTGAAGGTGGCACTCTTTAAGAATGGACCTGTGGCTGTTAGTATTGATGCATCGCATCCATCGTTTGTTTTCTACAGCCACGGTGTCTACTACGAACCCGCCTGTGGTACGTTCACAGACCTGTACACACTTTTACTACGCTAGCTGTATCCACCCTTTCCTAACACACAAACGCCGGTTGTTTTTTTTTGTTTTGTTTCCTCAGGTAACACTACTGATGCTTTAGATCATGCTGTTCTTGCAGTGGGGTATGGGACCCTTAAGGGGGAGCCCTATTGGTTGGTAAAGAACTCGTGGTCGACCTACTGGGGAAATGACGGCTACATCCTCATGTCAATGAAAGACAACAACTGCGGCGTCACCACTGATGCTACATTTGTAACTCTGGCGTAGACTTCTTTTAATGGTGCAGAGTTCCTGTCAATGCCACTATGCGAGTGCCTGCACATGAATATCAAATTTTTTAACCGTTTTATCTGCCTGACAACACTCAGTGTAATTTAGCTGTTGAGTTTGTTGTGTTTGAGGTGATAATGATGCACACAAAGTTCCAGATATGGATTTTATTCAGTTTTATTTTTGGTCACACGCAGGCACAGTGCCTTTACAAAAGTTCACATTTTCCATTTATTCCCGTACTTTTATCATGTGATGCGTTCAAATGCACTGGGCTGGAATCAATGCAATAAAGGCTGTGATGTTTTACTTTTGCTGGCTTCATTCTAGGCTAATCTTATTTAACCCTATGCTTCGGGCACTAGTAATGCATGCGTTCTGAGTACATGCAGTTTTACTCTTTACACACAAACATACTGGCCTGCAACCAGTGTTTCGGTCCACCTAAAAAAAAAAATTAAGCACATCAAATGGCCTTTAGATCCGATCCATGCTTTTAGTTTTATTCTTAATGTATCACATATTTGGGTACACAAAAAGCCTTTGGGCATTGTAAAAGGTACACTGGACATTTTCTAGACATGAATAAAGTCTAAAAAAACAGGCTACAAACACTAATGAAATGTCTCCATGCACTGACACAATTGCATCCCATCTTTCCCATACAAAACAAGTCAACTATGAAATCAGTTCTAACTAAACTACAATATGCTCCATGTAGGTACATAAAACATGCAGAAAAGGCCAATAATGAAAACATCAAATAGAAAACAAGGCAATTTCTTATCGAATACAGCATTAATGTACTGTTCAACGATCTTCCACAAATAGTCAACATGGTACACTTTTATACAAAAATACTATCATGCACTTTAGTGAAATGCACAAAAGTAAGAAATCTGTCAGTCTTGAAAAATACACCATCCAAAAAATAGCTGCTCCAGTCTACATTGTGGTTTAACCTGATTCCTCATTTTAGCTTAAATGAACATTTTGAAACTGGGATTTATGCCCTGAATATAAATTTATATGTATGTGTGTGCAATGGTAAGTCCACATTGCAAAGGACTTGCAGATGTGTTTACCTGAGTTTGGAAGAACATACAGTAAAGCTATTGACTGGCCTTGGCAGCAGAAGTGAATGCCTGCTCTGTGCAGATGTGTGTGTAGATGCATTGGTTCAGTCTTTTTGCATAGAGTTCATGATGAGACCTGTGACATGTTAGTGCATAGAGAATATGTGTCTGGTGCTGTTTCTTCTGTTGAACCCGTAGATTTGTGAATGTGATTTGTGTTCCATTATTCGAGTGTCAGTGATGGAACGTGTGTGTTAATATACAGTCAGATCTGTCCTGCAAGGTGTTAACTCCTGCTGTTCTGCGCCATTTCCTGAGTGGCTAACGTCCTCAGACAGTTCAGCTTTTCCCTTGACAGGAGGTGACCTGCAAAAAAAAAAGACTGTTACATTGGAAAAATAAGGTAGCAATGTCTTGGTGACGTGAGATTTTGGCCATTTTTATACATGTATTATGGTTGTGGTGTGGTAATAATATAGAGTATATTTAGTGTTAAATTGTATAAATAGAACATTTTAGTCGCTAATGGAACTTTGTGAAACTCTCTCTGGTATAAGCCGAGCTCACTTCGTTCTGTAGTACCTCACATCCCAGTTTTCAACATCCTCCACTGTGTCGGGTAGAGGTCTGTCTGCCGTTTCGGGCAGTGCCAGGGCGAGGATGGCACCGAGCAATGGGGAGATGCCGAAGATGAAGAGAGGCGTAGCAGGGCTGTGGTTATGAAGCATGTTGATAATAGGAGCTAAAACCCCACCCATCCTCGCAAACATAGAGGAGACACCGATGCCTGTTTGCCTGCAGGGAGAGAAGGAAGCAATAAGACAAAAAAAAAGATGCGATGATGTGTGTGATGATGTCATTAGAAAACTCAGATGATTTACCGTAGGACAGTAGGGAAAATCTCAGCTGTGTACACGTAGATCACAGCAAAGGAAGCCGTTATACCAAACTTTCCTGCCATGGCAAGACCAGTCAGAACACTGGAATGATCTGGAAATGGAGAAATAACAAATGATTACAATGTACAGTTGAGGCTGGAAGCAAACGTCAAAACCATGACTAAACCTATTTCAATATTCATCGTTAAATATTCTTAAAAGTTCCTAAATATTTTTTCTCACAACTCAATAGAGAAATACGTTGCGTCATCAGCACCTGACTTGGAACAATTCAGATCAGTGTAGCTCTACCTATAGACGAGTGCTGCCTTTGTCATGAATCTTCTTTGATAAAGTGAACCAAAATTAGAAATATGTCTTAGTGACGAAGAGTGAGATCATCATCCCAACCATGAAGAGTGGAGATAATGTGACATCTTAATATGAAGGAACCATTTATATAAAAAAACGCTTGAGAGTCTGGTTTATTTCAGCTTTATATTAAAAGTGCCTTGGGATAACTTCTGTTAGGATTTGGCAATATATAAATGAATTTGATTTGATTTTTTTATTCCACAGGGCTGGTGCACTTCATAATAAAGTGATAGCATCGTGAAGATGGAGAACAATGCAACGATTTTGATATGTATCTGAAAACATAAGCCATAAAGTTAAAAGTTTGACGCAGGTGTATCTTTTGGCAGCAAAATCATACTTAGTTTATTGAAATAGTAACTAGTAAGTAAATCTGACTGAGTTCTGCAGGAGGAATAGGCTGATATTCCGAAAAAGAAAGTTGATTAAAGCTTGTGGAAGGCAACTCAAAAAACAACACTAGCAATTATATCATCTATCCGACACTGAAAATGAGATGAAGTAAAACAAAATCTGTCAAATATTAAATGGTACAGGAGGGGAAGATAGAAAGCATCCCATCAAGAGTAATAGATTACAATGAAATAATATGAGGGCAATTATAAACACACAAGGGCCTCGTTACCTGCAGGGACAGCGAGCATGAGGAGACAGGCCACGCCCCCGACAGCCAGGAAGCCACTTTGCGAGAGTCGACGGCTACAAGGCAGGACGAGCAAAACCAGAGAACGAGCCGGAATCTCCACCAACCCAAACACAAACTGGCTGAGGTAGAGGTTGGTCCCTAACCTGGACACCCCCAGCGAGAGGCCGTAGTACACCAGCACATTGACAAACCTCGACGGTACACAGAATATGAAGTAAAGAGGACGGGATTAGACATTTTGGTTGAAATGACACTGAGTTACTGTGAATCAACACATGAAGTTATGAATTTACCAAATATAAAACAAGATGAAGGACCTCTTCCTCATCTGAGGGGTTCGTACAAGATCCACTGCTGAGTGACTGTGCTTCCCATCACCTACAATTTCCCACTTTTCCACCTGACCCTTAAAGCAAAAACATAAGGTTTGATTTTTATGTGCAATACTTTAAATAGACAAATCCATAAACTTACAGACACCCTGAGATGATTTTTAGGTGTACCCATGGAGTGTCTCAACAAAAAGGTATTTCCGGCTGTTGTTTGTTCTCAGTATGTTTAAAGGGTGAAAGGTCACAGTAGAACACAATGTCGCAATAGACCCCTTTTTCAGATTTCATCTGGGACTCATCGGAGCACTAGCACCCATTATACCATTATAGGACCACTTGAGCTGTATACCCCACAATGTTTGATTGGTGGAACACTCTTCCATTTGTACAAGCATCACTTTGTATATTGATCTTTTGGAAAAAGGAGGAGTGAGAACATTGGTGGGAAAGGGCCCAATGTTTTGCATGACTATTTATTAGGATGCAAGGATGTACTACTATTAATGTCCAAAGGTCGAGGTCAAAGCTGTTGTGACGTTCTTATGCGTTCTTACGAGTGTGATGTCTCAGTAATGCCTTAATGAATTCTTTTGTAAATTGAACTTGTGAGTGGATCAGGATTAGATCTTGATGGTTAAAAGGTAAGAAAAAAATTGTGTGGCCACAATGTTTAGTAACTGCAAGAAGTGCATGAATTATGTGACTGAACTTGGTTATTTTTCTGCTGCATCAAAATACTTCTGAGTTGCACTTTGTTCATCGATATTTCTGTGGAAATGCTCAAAACAAATTGTGTTGTTAACAAAACAAATGATACTTACTGATTAATGATACTATAAATAACCTAATGTACTCAGAGGGAATGTAAAGGTAACCCCCAAGAGGCCGTACCCCATGACCTTTAGGGCTCTCTGTACAGCTACCATACAATCTCATAATCATTCCTGATTTTTCAATCATTTATATTGACAGTATGAATAAATAAACTTACGACTTGTTGGTGTTTAAACTTTTCAAGGTGTTTGTTAACATGGAAAAAAAAAAACCTGCTTAATACCAAGTAATCAAATTGAGTCAAATTAGACACACCTGTACGGTGGGTGGTAACACCCGTCCGTTTACAAGTGCAGCCTTACGAAGAAGTGCAATGGCTTCTTCTCTCCTGTCATTGGCCAATAACCACCGGGCAGACTGAGGAACAACCCTGGCACGAGACAGAGGCAGGAAGGAGAGCATAGGAATAGATTAGGTCCACAAAGAGTGCATTCACATTCTTGTATCCATAAGAAGTGTGAATGCACAATGGATGTAAGGTGCAGCCCTCTTCAATCCCACCATATATAAAAAATGAGCAGGAAGCCTGGGGCTGATATGGCCAGCTGCAAGTGTCTCCAGTCTCGTATTAAGTAAGCAATGCCCGCTAGCAGCATGTAGCCAAGGCCAAAGGCATAGTCAGTGATGATGCCAGCCAGCATGCGCCGCTTAGTGCACGTCCATTCAGTACCTAGAGGGGAGGAGGAGAGGAGAGGAGTAAGAGGAAAGGAGAAGGGGAGGAGAGGAGGAAAGGAGAGGATCATGGGAATCTGAGGGTTAAACTACAGTGTCAAGGTTTAAGGCAGAGGAAGGGTATGTGAGGGGTATGTGGTCTGGGATTTGGCAAAAAGACAGAATAAGCAAAAGCATGAGACATATTACAGTGATGTGCAAGTCTGACATCTATGTGGCAAATAAATGCATCCCTCAATACTGCATGTTTGAGTCAAGTTTACATGCCAGTACAGACGAGGAGAGTTCTGTTTACATGCACGCTTATTCTCAATACACTTTTGAGGTTTTATCATGTAAGTGGCACGTAAAAATGAAGCTTCTTTCTGGGTGAAGTGTCTTCCAGTTATATCCCACAGTATACATATGTGCAGATCCTACACAGAGACTTCATTAAACCATGTCTTGCCTTGTATACAATACACTGATCCCTTATTTATCCCGGGGGTTACGTTCTAAAAATAATCCATAATAGGCGAAATCCAGCAAAGTAGTCAGCTTTATTTTTTTTCCAATTATTATATGTTTCAAAGGTGTTAAAACCCCTCACCACACACTGTATACACTTTTCTCAGACAGACATTAACATTTTCTCACATTTTTCTCTTGTTTAAACACTCTCAAAGGTCAAGCCTTTCTAGATAAAAAAAAAATAAGTACAGTATTATAGAATGACACCAAAGATCAAAACAATTGCTTGAGAAATAAAAATGTAAATGTTTTCTTATAAATAAATATCCTAACCCTACAGAGAACTATAGTGAACAACATGCTTTATTACATACTGGAAAAACCTTATCTGGAGTGTGGTGCATAAGTATATGAGTCTTAGAGAAGCTAAACCTTACATTCATCTGCCAGAAATGTACTATCCATATTTGTCATTTTAGTTTCCCCATCTTCATGATGTGTGCGAGTGTGTTCTGTGTTCATACCCAGTACAAAAGCATTAATGATGACCCCTGATATGGTTGTACCAACCACAAAGCGAAGGATCACATAGATGGGGAAGTTGGGCGCAAAAGCCACAGCGACTCCAAACACAGTCTGGAGAGCGATGGACAGCAGCAGGATGAACCGTCGGCCATACCTTACACACACACACACACACGCACACATAAACACACACACGCAGAGTAGACGTTGGCTGATTCTCTGCTCAGTAAATGCAAAACCTATTGTTATAAAGAGTCCAGTCATGGATTTAAGACTGAAGACAGACTGAAAACACAAAGATAAGGTTATGGGGTGATTAAATATGTGCAGACATTTAATGGACTTCCATGGCTTGTCTGGAGATATCAGTAGATCAGGGGTAATAAAAGTAGCTGCTATCTTATGACCTAAATGGTATTTTATATTTATAACCGTTCAATCTAAGGTGCCCAACAATGGTGACGTCTACAAAAGGCCTCAGCCAATCACTGTCCAGTGTTACAGCCACTCACTGCTCACATCTGCTTTTCAGCTGGCAGTGGTTGTAAAGTTAAATATTGATGTTTTAATTTTTAAGATATGTTTTATATCAGTCTTTTAAACACAAAATGAGGACTGGTTGTTAAAGTTGTACTTTCTAAAATATTTGTTTAACAGGTTGGTAAAAGGTAAAGATGCAATAGTCAACATCATTTGAAATTTTAATTTGGTTGCCCATAAATCACTTCAATTAGTTGATAACATTATGATTTAAGAGACCAAAAAATATATACCTCACCTCAATTATTAAATTATTTTTAAACCAATTAGAGACCAAAATCTCACAAACATTTACATACAAGTGTAAACAACTTCATTTGAGGTACCTGTAATCCTGTTCGTTATATAAAAGAATCCAATTTTTAAAAAATCACATTCTAAATATAAGGGTTTTTTTTATTTAACCTCTATTGATTAAAGCCAAAATGACATGATATACATTATTTTCAGCTGTAGCTTTACATCCTCTTTTCCCATTTTCTTGCATAGTATTCAGTTGTAGTTCAATAAATAAATAAAAACCTGTTTCCCCATAGTTTGTATAGAAAATGAATGTTATTTACAATAAACAAAGGGAAATTCAACTGTCTAATGCAAAGGATATGTTAGTGTCTGGTGTTGTGTTGTGTTGTATTGCATTGTGTTGTGTTGTATTGCATTGTGTTGTGTTGTGTTGTGTTGTATTGCATTGTGTTGTGTTGTATTGCATTGTGTTGCGCACCTGTCAGCCATGGCTCCAAACACCACTGATCCCACCAACAGACCAAACATGTAGATGGACGACCCAAGGCTGTTCAGTCCTGCTCTGTCACAGACCAGATCCCACTGAAACATCAGAGAAACACATCATCAATCCAGGACATATTCAATGCCTGCGTTCACAACTGGTCTCAGACTAAGGAGCCCAGAGGTGGACCACGTACCTCTGGATTCACATACACACAACAAAAATAATATATATGTAAACCCAGTGGTTCCTCCTTAAATCCCATGTGCGTGGCATTAAAGGAATGTTCCACCAAGTTTGTAGGTCATGTATATGTCCAAACAGATCTTTTCAATTACTATAGTTTTTTTATTATAATTCTGACTAAATCTGTAGTTCTTACTTTCACAGTTGAGAATGTTGAAAGACAGAACCAATTTGCATTATGGGAAATGTAGGATGTTTGACTAATACGAGAGAGATCTCCTTGTATCGTGCTTCAATGTAATATTGTGTTTTATTTTACAATAGTTATGTCAATTCCATGGAGGAATCACAGGAGTTATAGTGGATTATGCTTCTTGATTTTGAAGAGGATCACTCATGCCCTGTTGTGAGGTAACGAGGTGCCATAACTATCACACTGAGGCTGAATATGTTCCTTTATTTTATATACTGAAGGATATTAAATACACGAAATCGCTGTTTTTATGAAGATGTTTCACTCTTGCTTTATTTTATTTGTTTTAACTTTCTCTTTTTATCTGTTGGTTTGGGTCCCTCAATCTGAAGATTAAAAACTGGTTGAACACCATCATTCAACAGTGTAGAGGGGTAGCGGGGATGTGCTGTTATGGAGCTCTCTCTCTTTTACAGTCAGAACCACAGAAGACAAAACCTGTCCTCACTGACTTGACTCACCAACTGTGCTCTGCATATAGGCCACTGCCCTCTGGTCACTGATACCTAGCACCAAAGTGAAGGACCAGCAGATTAAAAAATTAATTAATTCCTGCTTCAATTGAATCGATCAACAATCTGTAATAATCGGTCTCAATGAAACACTGTGCATTGGTTTTTATCACATTACTTGTATGTATTGATGTGTGTCTTTTGCATTTTTGCTGCTGGCTGTTCAACAAATTGCCCTTCACAGGGATAATACTGTGTTCAAAATCTGAATAACAAGTCAATAAACACTCCATAAGTCCACAAGTCCATAAATCCAGGTCATATACTGTAGTTGCTGTACAATCATCCAGTCACCGATGTGTAAATGTAAATGGGCTTTGGTGATTAATGTGTACGAGTTCCACTGGTGCAAAAAAGTTGTACCAGTTCAACGATGCCTCGAAGCCATTGTTTTTATCTTTGACTTTTACCTCTGGTTGTAAAATTAATTGCCCTTCAAGTGATAATAAAGTACACTTTAACCTTAACCTTAAGCAGTGCACTGACTGTGAGCTGGTGTCACAGCAGGTTCAGCTCTCCTGAGGTGAACCTGGTGGGTGAGGTGATACTGAGGATTCTGTTGGGTTTCTCGGTTGGGTTTCTATTACAAATAGATAGATAGATAGATAGATAGATAGATAGATAGATAGATAGATAGATAGATAGATAGATAGATAGATAGA